>WAAG01084388.1:7112-18868 GCA_013390105.1 Tichodroma muraria | reverse complement strand
GCGGAGGCGGGGCTGTGGCTCCGGGACCGGTCTGTGGTTCGGGCGGGGCGCGCAGGTGAGCGGCGGTGGGTGGGAGCGGACAGACCCACCACCGGGGGTTGCGCGGAGGTACCGACCCACCGGCAGCGGGATCGGGACGGGGACCGGTGCGGCGACCGCTTTTGCCGCCCGGTTGCGGTGAGTCGCGTTGATTTGGGATGCTGCGGGCAGCGGGTGGGCATAGTTGGCGTGCAGATCACTGCACGGCCCCTCTGTCCCCGCCCGCCGCCGGGGCCGGTGGACACGTCGCCCGTGGGGCGGGGGGTGTCACTCGTGGGCTGTTCCCGGTCCCTGCGCACGGGGCTGCGGGAAATCTGTGACATCGGCAGGTCCCCGCTGCGTGCCGGGGCGGCTGCCAAGGCTCCGCTGTGGTCCTGTTGCGGTGCTGCTCCATCCAGCCAGTCCCCCGCAGGTCTCCCACGGGTGATTGGGTGCTGCCACCCCCCCTTCCTAACCTGGTGAGCAGCTTGGCGGCATGCCTTGGCGGGTAGGGACGGCACCCTTGCTGGAAGAAGGCAACTCAGGGAGCCCCTTCTGCACCGGTATTGGTAGAGTTGGAGGGTATCCCAATGTCTCAGCACGCTGTGCCACGCTGGTGAGCCCCGGACCTGGCACACTGGCAGCAGCAATGGGTGCCTCTGCTCGACTGTGCAGTGGTCCCCTGAGATCGGCGTCGTGGTAGCACCTGCCAAGCACCGATGGACTCTGCCCCGTGTGCCCAGCCCTGCCGTACCTGTCCTCGTCCCCCTGGCTGGCTGCCCCCAGCCGCTGTTTGCCCGGGGCGGGGTGCGGTATTTACCCTCCCGCCGGAGCAGATCCACGTCTTGGGCCACAGCCGCCCTCGATCCTTGGCTGCGTTCACTTGACGAGGGGACACAGTGCCAGTTTTGTCGTGCTGTGAGTCTCACCGTACCACGGTTTCCCCACCACAGCTGGGCTAGTAGGAGCGGGGAGCAGGCTAGGATCCCCGGCACTGCCGGAGGCACCCGGCAACTGCAGCGACTCAAGGCTTCGGCGGTGATGCTGGTGCTGGGTGCAGAGGGAGGGACTGAGCTCAGGAACTTAAAAGTGGATACATGGGGAAGGGGAAACTTTGGCACAGCGGAGAGTGTGCGACAGCAGGGCTGGGAGTGCCCATGCCGGGGACGAGTGCAGAAGTGAGTGTAGGGAGGTGACAGGTGTGTATGTTGGGGCAGATCAGTGTTGAGTCCTGAGGGGCCCTCCAAGACCCCCTGCCTGGGTGCAGGCTGCCCCCAGCGCTGTGGTGCCGAGCCGGAGGCTGTGGCAGCACGGCTCTGCCAGCTGGTGCCGTGCACCCTCAGTGCACACGTGGCACGAGCGCGACAGGCCTGAGCACACGGGGGCGGGAGTGGGCACAGCAGGGGGTGCGGGACCAGCGGAGCCCCTGCTGCACCCCAGCCCTCGAGGGGTTGCTGCTGCCCCATGCGTGAAGCAGGAACTTCTCCTTCAGGGCAGGCAGCGGATGATGAAACCAAGGAGAAATCTCTCCTGGCAGCGTGTGGGCTGCTGGCGGGAGCCCCCGGGAGCCTGCGCTCCCCCTGCGCCACCACCGCTGCCTTCCCATGGTAACTCCACGGCGGGAGCAGGCAGGGTGCCGGTGGGAGCGGCCGCCCCGTCTGGAGGATTGGCGCCCGCCTGGCTCCCTGTGGCAGCACTGGCGTCCCTGACATGCCCCGAGAGCTGCATGTCCACACCCCAGCAAGCCCCAGGGCAGTCAGAGGACCTGGCAAGGGGCTGGGCTGACACCCGTCAAACTCGCTTCATGCCAGGAAGATGGTGCTTGGGTAGCCGTGCAGGCGGGGGGTGGGGGGGTGGTGGTGCTGGGGCTCTGGCCAGTGACCTTCAGTGCACCTGGCCATGCTCCATGCCAGGGCTGGGGAGGTCAGTTGACATGCAGGATGGTGCAGTGGGAGCCATGGTTCCTGGGTGACTTGTACCCCCAGAGCTAGTGGCATGACTTGATGGAGCCGTGGGCAGGCAGGGGGACCAGCCAGGGTGAGGGAAAATGAAAGCAGGTGATGCGGAAGGAGAAGTAGGTCAGGCGAGCTCTGGCCTCTCCCGGCAGCCTTGGTTGCACTGTGTGCTCCACTCTGTTCATCTGTCTCTATCATGTCCCCAGGCCCCATGGGCAGCAGCTGGAGTGGTTAGTGGGTAAGGGGGTCCTGCTGCCTGACACTGGGTTCCAACCAGGGTGGGTGTCAGGCACTGCCTACACTGAACACCAGCAGGATGGAGAGTATGGCTCTGTTGGCTGACATTTGTTGGGTACAGTGGCACCCCAGCAATTTTGCTTTGATTCCCCTCCCATGGGCAACTATCAGGGCACAGGGAGCCATAGCAAGGGTGGACAGGAGGATTGTCAGCCCCACTGCAGGACCAAGGAAGAGAAGGGAAGAGACCCTTGGGTCCTGCTCAGGGGGCACATGGCAGCTGGTGTGGTGCAGACATCACAGTGGGCCTTGGGGACAGCCCCATGGCCCACAGAGGGGCTCCACAGAGGCTGCCCATGCCTGCTCCACTGTGGAGCCATGGGGCCATTGCCCTCCCCTTGGTGCAGGGCTGGCTGGGGTCTCATCTGTGGTGCTATGTGGGTTGGAGTGACTGTGGCAGGCACGGCCTCACTGTCAGTGCTGTGCGGGCNGGGGGGGGGGGGGGTGGGGGGGGGGGGGGGGGGGGGGGGGGGGGGGGGGCGGGGGGGATTAGAATCGCCTGCCCCCCTTCCCTCCCCGGGATCAGCCGTGGGCAGCAGGGAGCTGGCAGCAGGCAGCTGCCGTGGGGGCGGAAGCCGGGCTATTTTGGAGGGTGTGGAGGGGGGCTGTGGGCTGGCACTGTCCTTGCCAGGTGACCCCACCAGGACCAGCACCACCCTGGTGCCAGGATGGAGCACTGCGGCCCAGCCTGTGCCACTGGCTATGCTCAGTCCCCAGGATGCTGTGAGGACATGAACCCTGCATATTGAGTAGGAGGTGCCACCAGCGGGGGGGGGCCTCTTGGGGCCGTGCAGCACAGTGGGACCCGGGGGTCTGGCTGCCCTCCAAGGGGTTCCCGTGACTGTGCTGCAGGGCCAGCAACTCCAGAGCCAGCTCACCCTGGGGCCAGCAAGCAGGCCCAATTGTAGGTGAGCCTGCCTGTCCCAGGCTGGTGGCTGGCAGAGCTCCTTCCTTCCTTCCTTCCTTCCTTCCTTCCTTCCTTCCTTCCCCTTGCATGTTTCTTGGCACATTGGGAAGGGCCAGAGGTGACACACAGAGGCCGCATGCCCTTGGCCACATCTGTCCTGGGCAAGCATGTGGTGGCCATGCCATGCCCTGGCAGGTCTGGGTGCCATTGATTCAGGAGGTGATGCAGGAGATGGGGTTGCCCATCCTGCTGTTGGAAGAAGAGCTGGGATGAGCCCATGTCCCATCACTGGTGACACTGGTCAGGGTGCCACCGGCCAAGGCAAGGGTGGAGCTTGGAGGAGGATGGATGAAGGGATGGATGGATGAAGGGATGGACTGATGGAGGTTAGCCCATTCTCCCCAAAGGCCAGCACCTCCCCACCTAGCCCTCCAGGTAGGCAGCCCAATGCCCCCCAGCCAGGGTGAGCAGCAGTTTGTGGCCAGCGCCTGGGTGGTTGCAACACCCCCAGGGTGGGGGGGCCGTGGTGACTCACCCCATCCTGGCCACCAGTAGGAACCCTGACTCAGGGCTGCGTGCCCATGCCTTGCTATGCCCCTCCCTGCCCGCCTCGCCCACCTTATCTCCCGCCCTTAGCACCTGGCACACCTGGGCCAGGGGGGACTGGCGCCATTCCCCTCCTTTATGGGGAACAAAGGGCAGGGGAAGGGTTGGCAGCAGGTGCCACATCCCTCCTCCTTCCCTCCCGTCCTCCCTCCCTCCCTCCCTCCCTCTCACAGATGCTGTCCAGGGCTGTGCCCTCTTTTGTGCCCCCCACTGGGCAGCTGGTCAGCCTGGAGCATTGTGACAGTGCAGTGGGCAATGCTGCCCACAACCCTGCTGCTGCTGGCTGTGTGCTGCCTGCACTCTGGGCACTGGGCAACTCATGGTACCACAGCTGGCTCCTGCCCAGCACATGGTTCAGTGATGGGAGAGGTGGGATACCATGGAGGGCACACTGGCGATGCCACTCTACTCACCTACCATCTCCACTGCCTCCCCACGGGCTCTTGTACAAACCATCTCCCGTCAGCATTGCTGGGGCTGGGCCAGAGGCCCTTTGCTGTCCAGCTGGTGTGGGGCTCTTCCCCTACCCACCTGGCCTCCTGCTACAGACAGCACCAGCACAGTGCCTGGAGCCTATCCAGGGCCATGCCAGGGTGCTGCAGTGCAGGTGCCCCTGACTGGTCTGGTGTGGGTGGCCTGGGCGGGTGCTGGTGCTGGTGGTGGGGTGTGGGGCATGGAGTGCGCTCTCCAGGCTGCTAATTGCTGTTTAGCTGGGGACACAGAGGGTGTAATTATGGGGGAGATTGCGTGAATCTGCAGCCTGGCCGGGAAGCCCACGAGTGCCACTGCCCGGGGAGTGGAGGGGATCAGGCAGCATAGTCCAGCTGGGCCGTCATTGCTTCCCACATTTCCCATGGGACCTCAGGAACCCGCTCCAAGGGTAGAGCAGGACAGGAATCCATAGGACCGAGGGGTGGCTTGCAGGGCTTGCTGGGCAGGCTGCAGCATGCTGCACCGAGCCCTGCCCTGCTCCCGCCAAGCGCAGGCGCCCTCACAGCTCGGCCAGGCTGGCCATGGCCAGTGGCGAACACCCAGCGCCCTGCCTTGGGGCAGAGGAGAAGGTAAGGGCCGGTATGATGCCTCAGCATGGGGGGCAGGGGCAGACGGCTCGGAGACAAATGCTAGTGGCGGAGAAGGCATACTTATGGTATGGGGTGCCTGTTCCGGCAGTGCGGGGAATTTTCTCCCATGGGACTGGGCCAGGGGATGCCCCCTGCCTGGTTCCGGGTTGGCGCTCCACGGCGCAGTACCAGCCGCAAAGAGTTAATGCCGTGTGTGTTCTGGGAAGCGGGCTGGGAGGTGCGTGACCCGGGGTGTGGGCGTCAACTCCTTTTGAGGTGGGATCCTGAGCTCAAGTGCAGCGGGGAGCGGGGCCAAGTTCACACAGCACCCTGCCTTCCCCTCCCTGCCACTCGCGGGCCGCCAGCCTGGCCGCGACGCAGCACTGAGCCACGCCAGGACACGGGCAGGTGAGCTACACACCCACCCTGCCATCACTGGCTGGTATGGTGGAGGAAGTTGCCGGGTGGTGGGGACCCAGTGTGGTACCACTGGGCACTAGGAGATCTGGGCCAGCTACTTTGGCACCAGCAGGCTGTGAGACGTTGGTGTTGCCTGAGCCCTACACCACCCTTGCTGCTGATGGGATGGGATGGGATGGGATGGGATGGGATGGGATGGGACGAGTGGCAAGATCTGGGTCACTTTGGCTTGGTAGAGCAGGGCCCGCACCCTACAGTGGCAATGCCAGGTAGCTGGATGTGGCAGTGGGGTAGGTTTTGGCAGCAGGAGGGGGCCACGATGCCAGCACAGTGCCAACAGGCTGGGTGGGCAGCATGGGGACTTTGATTCTTGTCTTTGCCACAGATGCCAGGAGTGGCTTTGGCAACTTCGCTAGTCCTGCTCCACTGTAACAGGGATGCCCTGTGCCCAGCCTCCGTGGCAGCTATCGTGCCGGGCTGGCACTGGGCCCCAGGTGCAGTGCCGGCTGGGCGCTGAGGCAGCCCTGGGCCAGCCCAACCCCCTTCTCAGTGCCGATGATGGGCTAATGTCCCATGGCTGCGCAGCACACGGCTGTGCCTGGGAGCTCTGGGGGTGAGCTGGCCAGTATCGGGGGGCCTGAGCAGTACCATGGGGCTCACTCTGAATGCTGTGGGGTGGGGGACTGTTTATCCTCTTTCATCTACAAACCATTTCCTTTTGTCTCTACTCGTTCTTTTCTTCTTTCAAAGAGCAGTGCTGCTTTCCCCACTTCCTCCAGCAATGGGACCCCTGGCATGTGCTTGCTACAGGGTCACCAGCTGAGCGAGACCCTGAGCGGCCACCACCTTCCCTGCTGGGCAGACAGAGGGGCTGCACAGCCCCTGCCCTGCAGCCACACCACCCTCCCACTGTGGCCATCAGCAGCAGGGCCACTACTGCTCCAAATTGGCTTCAGGCAGTGCAGTAGCAGGGTAGGGGCCTTGCATAGCCCAGACTCCTGGGTCCATGTCTTAGTTCCCAAAGGGTGAGGGGCCCCATAGGGTGAGGGGCCTGGCTGACACCACACTGCACTCGCCTTCCTGGGTGACTCATTCTCCCCAGTGGGGCTGTGAAGTCCCTCGACAGCATTTGTGACTCTTGTGACCGAAAGCAGGGACACTTGGCAGCAGCCCAGGGTGGGGACTGTGCTCCCCAGAACCTCTGCCCTCCTTCCCCATGGGGGAACAGGTCGGGAGATTCTTCCTAGACACCCCTTTCCACCTCACAACTCCCACCATCCCCAAGCCACGGCCCAGTGCTCAGCACAGGCTGGCAATTTGTCCTCATCCAGGGTGTCGTCCTGGCTTGGTGGCATGGGACACAGCCTATCCCCATGCAGGATGGGTGCTGCAGGGGCCCCAGCCCACTGTCCTTCGCTCTGCCTGGGTAGCTGGACCCCTAGGACAGAGGGAGCTGGCAGGTGGGTGGAGCCTGGCCATGGTTGTTCCAGGCAGCATGGGCTGGCAGAGGGATGTCAGGGTGACCTGGGCAGACGTTGTTCCTGCTGCCACCCGCCCTGCATGGAAGCCAGCCCAGCATGGGGAGCAACTCCCCCTTTCCTCAGTCCCATTCGGCTGCTGCAGCCACAATGTGCCCAGCCACAGCATTGACACAACTGAGAAAGCTCTGCCATGGCGAGGACTTGGGCATCACCACCTGCTCCCTCCCAACCATCATCTCCAGCACCAGCCAGGGAATGCTAGGGGCCGGGGGCGGCTCTGGTCCCCTCACACCTCATCCTCTGCCATTTCCTTATCACTGCGGTGATCTCCTCGACGGCAGCACCCGCTCAGCATGTGATTTCACTCCAGTGAGGAGGATGTGCGGGGGGGTGGGGGTGTCAGCAAAGGAGCCTTAACGGGTGGTTTGGTGCGATGGAAAATCCCCCTCCTATCACCGACACCTCACCCCCACCCTGCCCCAGCCCTGCAGCTATATCTGCTGGCATCGAGTCCTGTGGCTGCTCACAGGGGTCCCAACTCTCTTACCAGACCTCTGCTGGCGGTTTCTGTGACATTGGCAGCACTGAGGCTGTGTCCATCTGCACTGTGTCATGGTGAGGCTGGTGCCTGTGCCCGTTCCTCAGAGCACCCTGCCGCCTGCTGGGATATGACGGGGTCTCAGCTGCTGTCCTGTGCCCAGACACCCCCACAGACACATGCCAGTGGGTGCCATCCGTCTTATGAGTGCCCTGTGCCCAGGTGTCTTGTGGGGCTGGAGGTGCTGTGGGGACCAGGGCAGAAGGGAGGCTTCCCCAGTGCCATCGCTGCAGGAGTTAGTGTTGAAGGACACAGTGCCACCCTATCCTGTGACCATTGACTGTGACAGTCCTCGGGATTTGTGGAGCTCTGGGCCACCCTTGGCAGGTGCCACATCCCTGTCATCCCTCTCCAGCTGCCCAAGATGTGGCATGGGGTACTTGCCCCCCTGCTTAATCCTGCCCCTTCAGCTAATCCTGCCTAATCCCACTGGGGGCTGTCACTGCCTGTTGGCTCCCAGGGCCCTGATGGTTTAATCACCCCTAATCCGATCACCCCCACCTCAGCAGGCAGAGGGGACCTCAACCGGTGGTGGGATGGGCTCCTGCCAAGGAGGGGGACTTGGCCATTGGTGCTGGCGCCAGCATCCCAGGCGGTCGACACTGCCTGGCTCCCAGTTTCAGGGGCGGCTGCCGCCTGCCATGCCGGTCGGGCCTGCTCGGCAGCGGCTGGGGCGGCTCCGCAGCCGGTTGCTCCGGGGCCGTTCCCAGCTGCCTGCTGAGGCAGCCCAGCTGGCAGCTGCCCAAGTGCAGGGAGCGGCCGGCTTGGGGATGGGCCCCTGTGCCGGGGGCCGTCGGCTGCGCCGCCCCTCCATGGGCAAGAGGGGGCACGTCCCCCACGCCCGCCTGCCGACGGCACAGTGTGGCTTGGCACGGCACGGTGGGTTTGGGGTGGATGGGCCTGGCATGGCTCAGAGTTGCCTGGCATGGCTTGGTGATGGCCGGTGCCACATGTCACTGCCCACCATGGCTTGGCTTGGCATGGCACAACTCTGGCAACACCAAGAGCCACAACCCAGAGGTGGTAGCCACGTCTGCCTCCCTCAGGCTGCAGTTGCTAGACTGCCATCCCACTGTCACCCAGCAGTGCCAGTGTCATCCAGCAGCCTGGCTGGCCGCAAGGGCCACAGCTGGGCATGGTGTCACAGGGCAGGTTGCAGCCCCAGAGCCGCTCTGCTGCCTGCACCCTGCCTGGAGTTTGTGAGGGTCATGGGCTCCCCCTTCCCACCTGTGCCACACGTGGGTCCCTGGTGGTGCACCATAGGGACCACAGTGGGAGTGTGAACAGTGCTGGGTTTAGGGCTGAGGCCAAGCTCTGCCAGCTGCAGCGTGGGAAAGGCCTGACTGGCGCAGGCTGGGCTTGGCTGGGTGAGGAGTGGCCCCAGGCTGGGGCACAGGGGGAGGGAGGGGGCCCAGTCCCTACCAGGAGCGGGGGCAGGAACCGGTGGCACGGGTGTTGATCCTAATCTGCTGTGGCAGGAAGTGTGGCCCCTGTTCCCAGCCCAGCCGTGCTCCATGGGGCGGCCCCCGGCCCCCAGGGTGCTCTTCCCAGCATTCGCCTGCCCACCCGTGCCTGCTGCCAGTGAGGCCCACGTTCCCAGGATGGGGTTGCTGGGAGCTAGTGGCTGCGCCTGGCCATGACGGTGAGCTGGGGGGATTGTGGGTGGGCTGGCACAGGAAGTGCTGCACCTTGGTGCTGTTCAAAGGCACCACGCTGAGATTTCCCCCTTTGCTGTGGTGGCGCAGGCGGCTGGGTGCTGGTGGTAGTGGAGGAAGCAGGGGGGCCTGTGGTGGGGGGCCTGTGCCCGCCAACCTTTACACAGCATGGAGGGAACTGAGGGCAGGCTGCGGGCCTCAAGCCTGTCCCAGTTTAGTGTCCCACTGAAACCCCAGTGCTCCCCAGCATGTACATGGAGGGTTCCTTGTGCCCTGGCTACATGACACTCCCGCTGCAGTGTTTCTTCCAAGTGCTCTCTCCCAGGTTGTTCCTTCATCAGTCAGGCAGCATCCTATCCTTCCTGCAGGTGAAGACGATGGCCAGCCCAGAGGACGACCTCATCGGCATCCCCTTCCCTGAGCACAGCAGTGAGCTGCTGAGCTGCCTGAATGAGCAACGGCAACTGGGGCTGCTCTGCGATGTCACCATCAAGACGCAGGGGCTGGAGTACCGCACCCACCGTGCTGTCCTGGCTGCCTCCAGTCGCTATTTCAAGAAGCTCTTTGCAGGGCCAGGGCCAGGGCAGGAGGTCTGTGAGCTGGACTTTGTGGGGCCAGAGGCACTGGGTGCACTGCTGGAGTTTGCTTACACAGCCACGCTGACCATAAGCAGCGCCAACATGGGTGAGGTGCTGCGTGCTGCCCGGCTACTGGAGATCCCCTGTGTCATTGCTGCCTGTGTGGAGATCCTGCAGGGCAGTGGGCTGGACCCCCCGCCGCAGCAAGAAGACCCGCAAGTTCCTGCAAGCCCGTGGTGCCCGGCTCAACAACCATGCCGAGGAGCCACCCACTGAGGCTGAAGGCTCTGGCAGCCCCCTGCCACCCTCCCAACTGCCCTCGCCCCCTCTGCCTGAGGGGCTGCCCCTGCCCTATGACAGCTTTGAGCTGCCTGAGGAGGAGGAGCTGCCCCCACACCCCTTCCCCTTCCCCTACCAGCCCCCCCTGTCCCCTGAGGAGGCCGCTTCTGACGATGATGCCATCGACCCCGACCTGATGGCATATCTGAGCTCGCTGCACCATGAGTCGCTGGCACCCGGGCTGGATAGTCCCGACAAGCTGGTGCGCAAGCGCCGCTCACAGATGCCCCAGGAGTGCCCTGTCTGCCACAAGGTCATCCATGGTGCCGGCAAGCTGCCTCGCCACATGCGCACGCACACGGGTGAGAAGCCTTTTGCCTGCCAGGTCTGCGGAGTCCGATTCACACGGTGAGTGCTGCTGGATGGACTCTCCCTGCCTGACATGTACCAAATGACATCCCCTATGGCACTCCCTCTGCCAGTCCTACCAGGGCCTGGCCACGGGCCTGGCATGGTTCATGGGGTCCTCTGCATCCCCTGAATGCTGCCGGACCAAACTGGGGTACCTGATGGCATACTGCACAGCACCCCTCTGCCAGTCCTGCCAGTGCACTGCACATTCAGAGGGTCTTCTGCACCCCGTGAGTGCTCTGGACCAACACAGTGTACCCAACGGCATCCTCCATGGCACCCCCTGCAAGTTCTATTGTGGTGCAATGGGGTTATGGGGCCTTCTGCACCTCAGGGGTGCTGCTGGACTGACTTAAGGTACCCAGTAGCATCCCTTGTGGTGCCCCTCTGCCATAACCGCTGCAAGTCAGGTCAGTGGGGTGTTCTGCACTCTGTGAGTGCTGCCAGATCAACCGAGGCCTGATACTTGATGGCACCCGTAACACCTTATCTGCCAGCCCTGGCATGGTTATGGTGCAGGTCCAGGGGAGTCTTCCGCACTGTGTAAGCGCTGCCAGATCAGCTCAGGGTATCCAGCAGATCCTCCCTGCCAGCAGCCAGCTGCATCTCAGCCATGCAGCCGTACAGTGGTCCCCTGCCCCGTCAAGCACTCAGACCCCTGTGCCCTGCAGAGCATCCCTGCTGGTGGGCTTTCGGCACCATTGCCCTCCCCGCTGTGGTTGGATGGCATGTTGGCTACTCAATGCCAATATCTCCTTGTGTGTCCCAACTCCAGGAATGACAAACTGAAGATCCATATGCGGAAGCACACAGGTGAGCGGCCCTACTCCTGCCAGCACTGCAGTGCCCGCTTCCTGCACAGCTATGACCTGAAGAACCACATGCACCTGCACACAGGCGCCCGGCCCTACGAGTGCTACCTCTGCCACAAGGCCTTTGCCAAGGATGACCACCTCCAGCGGCACCTCAAGGGCCAGAACTGCCTGGAGGTGCGGACCCGCCGCCGCCGCCGCGATGAGCCACCTCCGCAACCTGCTGGGGCCCCTGGCCTTGACCTCTCCAATGGGCGGCTGGAGGGGCTGCGCCTCTCCATTGCCCGCTACTGGGCTCCAGGGCAGCCCGAGGAGGAGGAAGAGGAGCCGGAGGGTGAGGAAGGGCCTCAGCCAGATGGCACCATGCCGGTGGAGACGGCGTAGGGCCGATGCAACGGCAGGTGTCATGCCGTTCCATGCCGGGCTGTGCTGTGCCCACTGGGGTTTCTGTTCCTGTTTTTCCCGTCACGGTTCATTCCTAGTTATGCAAAGGGGGAAACTCCCCTCGGCCGATTTGCACAAGGAGGTGGGGGGCCCCTATCACCCCCCACCGTGCCCGGGCCCACCTGGTCATGCCCAGGTGGGTGATGGGGGGATTGGGACTTGGATGAGCCCCCACCAAACCCCTCATGGATGCCAGGACCGGGCAGGGGCACCCATGGACCAAGGCCCCCCCCC
>WAAG01084378.1:6213-35144 GCA_013390105.1 Tichodroma muraria | reverse complement strand
AGCATCACCATCTCATTCAAGAGATGATAATGATTGTGTTCACCTGTTGCACTGGATGTTTGTGCCAAGGATATTTGTGAACGTTCTAGCTCATTTTAAATTCAAACTTCAGTGCCTGGGGACACTTTCATATGAAAAACAATTGAGTCACCATAGCAGGGAAGGAAAGGTTCAGCAGGTAAAGTGGCACTCAGTCAAAAAGGTGCTTGTTGGCTAGTAAAGTACAGGGGATGACAGCTGCTCTGACAAAGTGACATTTGCATCTCCAGAGAAGTGAGACTTCTTAATTTAACTGGAGAAGTGTCAAGATCATCTGCTGAGTAAGTTAAAAGGAAGTAAGTTTCAGATGGAAAGACAGAAAGTTTCTAAAGAAAAAAAAAATAAATCTGCTCAGAGCCCCTGGAAAGAAGATTAGTTACAGGTGGTGGTGTGGAGGAAAGGTTTTTCTCTAACAAGTGCAGCCTGTGACACATGACATGCAGGGTAACAGTGTCCCTGACAAGTCTGAAGACTACCTGCAGCAAATAAGGAGATGGAGTAAAAAGGACCTTTTATGTTTTCTTTTGTAAGTAGGCTGATTATAGCCTTCTTTATTATGCCTTAAAACCCTTGCTACTACAGTGTCTCTTTCGGATGCTGTAAATAAATGTTCCCACTTGGATTTTGCTTTAACTCGATGGAGTCAAAGTACTTGGTTAAAAACAAGATGTTCCTTGCTGAAGGCTGCCACAGCCCTGATAGGCAACTGGGGATGTGGTCACCTAGAGGTGAGGAGGTGAAGTCACCTCTTCCCACAAAGAGGGCTCTTAGCAGGAAGATGGCGAGCACACCTGAATCTCGGTGATCTTGTGGGAATTTGTCACCCATGCACTTGAGTCATGATGTGTTTTCAGTCCTCTTTGAAAGAGTGAACACCCATGGTAAGAGTGAGCTTATCTTTCTCCATTTCTTTCTTCGTTTATGAGCAGCTCCTGGTTTGCTGGGGGTACAAGCAGTTTACCAGCAATTGTGTCAGAACATTTGCTAGCATCTTACTCTGACTTCTAAATCGCAAAGCAGCAAAGGGATTATTGCTGCCATCTCCAAAGTAAGGCAACAAAGACATAGATGTTATGTGCACCTAAGTATTTACACAATTTTGTTCACATTCTTCTTTTTGTTTTCCCAAGCAGAAAGCAGCACTCCCTAGCAACCATTTTAAGGCTGAGGGCACACTGAAAGAAAGCTTGACAAATGAAAGTGAAATGCTGAGGCATGTGGGACTTGGTGGAGCAGCCCCGTGGAATTATGAAGCCCACATTGTGCATACCCCACTGGGCTGCATCCCTGGGGGTCACAGGGATGGGAAAGATGCAAGCAGCCACCTAATCCAGTGTGCAGGAGGTGCTTAGGAGACAGGCTTTCGTGTCTTAGCAACTCGGAATCCTTTTCCAGAGTTAAGTGCTATGCTGGGGGAATTTTTTACCCTTTTTTTTTTTTTGTTTTTTTGTTTGTTTTTTAAAGACAGTGGCAGTGAACATTAGGCTTACTTCTTAAAAGGGGTGAAGAAATGAAAGTTGCAGTTTTAAATGCCGACCAAGTGAGCAGGGCACTTACCTGGGCTGCAGGAAGCACAGATTCAGATCCTACCTTTGCCTGAGGAGATCTGACCATCAGTGTGTCAAGAACAGACTCATCACCAGGATGGGATATCTAAGACAAGGCTCTGCCTAGTGGTGTTATCTAGACTCAGTGCCAGCTGTGTAGTTCTGCCCTCTTCTATATGCCAGCTGTGATGGTTTTCTGACCACACAGCACATTGCTACAATTCACAAAGCAGGAGACATTCACCTTGTTTTTGTTGCTTTAGTTTCTTCTGGAAGGGGAGAAAAAAGGAAGACAAAGGTGCTGAAAAGCAGGACTTTGTTCCTTGAGTATCAATTGGACTGATCCAGTTGCACCATTTATGATCTCACCTGTCAAAGCTGCTCACTCAGCATTTCACATAACTGTAAAATGTACCCTGAACTTCAAAAAGACTCTCTAGCCCATAGTTGAAATGCTCATCTATAAAAGGTGAAACGTATAAAAGGTCAGACTCTTGCCATGTATTTCCCACTGTGTTGTTTTTTTTTCACTTGAAATCATACAGAGCACATTTCAGTTGCATACCTGTCATATACAGTAAAACTGAGATTCTGCAGTCTAAAATAACTGGCCAGGGCTCTCAAGCAGAGAAATGTAGGATTGACTGTGTTTTCTTTCACACTGTGTAATCTTCAGTTAGTAGTAGGTAAACCAGGGCAGCTAAGCACTCCCTTCCAAACTCAATAACATGTATAATTTTGAGGGACTTTAGCAAATGTCCTGGTTGCCTGCCCATGGAGTGGCTTCCCACATCACTCATGAGTACTGAGCTTGATAACAGATAGTTAGAAGTCTTCATATTCTCATCTGTCATTTTGTGCTCCAGTGGCTTCTACTGGCAACAAATGTTATTGGAAATGTATCAGCCCTTGGAGGAGATGCATAGGAAAATAATAAGGTGAAGTGGGTGTCAAATGTCTAGCCAACATGATATTAATACCAATCCCCACTAAATAAAGTGTCAAACTTGTCAGTGTGACCATCAGGCAGGGAAGTTAAAAGGTAAAAAAGCAATCAGTGTAGCTGACTTTTAAGTATATCTTCCAGTTCTTATCAAAAGTGGTTGTCATCATTCTTGGGGATCTTTATAGCAAAAAATAAAGAGGCTATATAAATGCCAGATTTTTTTTTCTCCAGAGATTTTTTAGTGCCAGTGAAAACTTGCTGTTGTCTACATCCTTTAGTTTTGGTAGAGGCTGAGCATTAGAGAACCATATTTTATCCTTACCTCCATGCACTGTTTAGAAACTTGAGTGATTCAGAACATCCATTGTCTGGTGCCCGTGATCATAGCATATTAGACAGGCAATGACTAAAATAATTTCAGTCTCCATGACAGGCATCCATAACAGGGTGTTTGAATTCAGCCCTAAATATTTATGATGGTTTTGAAATCCTTACAGGACACCCAGTTTGTTACTGTTTTTGTTTGGAAAAAGATTTTGAAGTTTTATGTAAAGTAATACGTGGCAGAACTATGAAGGACTAACTTGTCGAGTCACTAAGCCTGAAAATATTAATGTGCACAAAGGTAATAAATACTACTGGGTTTCTTTACTTTGAAAATGGTAATTGAGCACATTAAAAGCTTAGTCCTCTTGATTTCAGCTACCTTGTTTCTTATACTTACTCAATTTATTCCTACCAAACTTGCCCAAAATTACATGGTTACACACAGATACTCCACAAATGACTGTTCTCCATCAAGGCACAGTCCTGATTTGTTATTAAACCAATGCTTATTTTATTTTCTCATTGTTTGTTCTGTTTCTTTAAAGGTTGTGCAGTTGAAATAATAATACTTCATCAGTACTGCCATTAAAGGGAAATTGCCAGATGTTAAATAATAAGTTACTGAAGCTGCATAAACTGTGCTTCAGGACTCATGCCTTGTATGTGAGCGAATAACTCACACTATAGCAGCCAAATTAAGGATTTTAGGAACTTCTTTTTGAAGCAACGTGTTCTGGCTTCTGTTGGAAACAAGACAGATGACAGCTCTCATACAGCATAGGAAAGCTTGTGTTCCTTAACAGAAGAGAGCTTACCCTCCAAAATAAACATTATCCAAGGTAACTTAGGGACTCCATGTATTTCTGCACTTGACTCCCTACAGCATATGTATCTTTTATATGCTATAAATCTTATGTATGCCATATATATGTGTGTGTGTATATATATGCTATATAAGTTATACATGTTATGTGCTATATATATTATCTTAGCATATATAAAACTATGCAAGAGTTAGATTCCACTAGATAGTGAAACATCAGGTGATTTTGTCTGTGTATTTTCAAAGGACTTGTCAGAAATAAAGATAGTCTGGAGCGTAATATAGTCAAGTTCAATTTGTTCTTGGTAAGGTGACTCCAAATCATATTAGAGACTGGGTGGCAGTTCCTGAGGCAGTCACAATAACAGTTTTATCAGCACTCATTCACCATTTTCAAGAACAAAGGTTAATAAACAGGAGATAGAATATTTATTCTAATATAGGTCCTTGGGGTACTAAGTCATCTTTAATGAGAAATGAGGTAATTACCAGTTCTGTCACCTTTTGTCTCTCAAATACACTTGAAACTGTTTAATATGATGCCCATGTTGTTCAGTAGAAAATAAAGACTTAGAAATTATTGTAAAGCATTTTGGTATTACTACATTAATGTAAAGACAGTAAAGCTGGAATATCAAAGTATATATTTCAAGGTAATTTGAATGCCTTTCTTAAATCAGAATGGAATGAGATGTCAGGACAAAAAAAAATACATCAGTTGTTCTGGTCTGTCATCACCATAATCATCACAGACTCAGCTCCTCAAATTAGAGATATTTTGGGCTTGAAATGGAAAACATAGTGAAAGAATTGCACTGTGACAAATTTTGGAAGGATGTATTTCTAAATTTGCATCACCTCCCTTATATACAGAAAGCTTGTGGAGAGTGATATGAGATCGGCTAGGATGAAAATAAGTCACAGAAGTAATGTATGAGAAGAAAGAACAAGGAACAACTGCAATTAAAGGAAATGCAGGCTTCTGGAAGGCTGTAATAGTCATTTTCACTTGCTTTGCTATATTTTCTGGATCAAAGGTTCTTGAAGAGGATTTAAGTGCCTGTCCCTTTTTGCAATGTCAGAGCAGTGGAAAGGAGACACAGATGTAGATTAGAACCACGTTCTGCGGAATTAGGTTACGGAAAGATAATTGCACAAACAGCTTTCATCCATATGCTGTGTGGGGCAGGCAGGGTTAAAATGACTCAAGCTTCAGAGGGCAAAATAAATAGTGGCTCTCAGGTGGGCCAGGAACGTGGCCTTCTCCCCCATCCATCTCAACGCTGGGGGTGCTGCCTGGAGAGAGCCCGAGCAGCAGAGATGGGGTTGCTGGAACCTGGCTGCTCCCCATGGCAGAGCTGGGAGTGGGACTCCAGGCTGGACCCCAGCTTTGGCTTCCCCTGCAGGCGAGGTGGGTCAGGGGGATGACGATGACACAAAATTGGGTGGAGTGGGTGATGTGCCAGCTGTTGGTGGCACCGTTTGGCACCGTTTGGAAGGAGCTGGACAGGTTGCAGAAATGGTCTGACAGTAAGATCATGAAGTTCAACACAGGGAAACGCAAAGTCCTGGGTGGAGAGGCAAGGGTGCTGGTGGATTGGCCAAAGGACACAGAAGGCTGAAGAGGAGGGGAGAAACAGGACACGTAATGTGCAGCTGAGGAAGGGTACCTGGCTGAAGATTTGGGGAAAAGGCAATTAGCAGGCTCCTGCCTTTGGAAGAGGAGTAAACATGACTGTGAGAAGAAGCTGTGAAAATGCCTTGGGGGGCAACAGCAAGAGAAAGGCCTGGATGGTGGCCCTGCTATAGCCTGACAGTGGTCACCCCTGTATCTTTTCCAAAGGCATAATGGGGATAGTGACTTTCTCAGCCCCCATGCCCCTGGCCCCTGGGAAGAAGACTTGCAAAGGGAGCAGTGGGGTCATAGAGCACCCTTTGAAAATTCGGGTGTACATCCACAAAGAAGTTGTGTGTTGTGCACTTCCACACGCACACCCAACCCCCCTTCTGCCTCCACACACACTTTACTTCATGCAAACGTTTATTTAGCTTTTAGAAGTTACTGGCAGATGGCTGATGAGGTTGTTCCCAGGTTATAGTTGCTAAGCCAGCTCCAGGCTTGGTTCATTACCAAGTAATTATGGCTTTGCATCTTCTTGTTTGCTATTCAATAATTGTCCTCTTCAGTGAAAGTGCCTATTGACCTGGGTAAAATATAATTGTGTCTCCCATTGACTTTCAACTTTTTAAAAGCATCTCTACATTGAACTGGCTTTCTCCAAAAATGCTTGTGTTTGTTATGGATTTCCCTACCAACATAACAGTATAGAAACAAGCATTTGTACTAATCCTTTCTGCTTCAGTTCTAAAATGCAATAGTAATTTTTACATCAACAGTCACAGTCTTGCATTCCCTTCAGTGTAGAGGTGAAATTCCCTTCTGCTCCTCAGCATCACTACTGCATCTCAGCTTCTCCATGTCACAACTTCCCAGAGCTCCTTGTCCCACAGGGGGGAGGTGCTGAGGCATCTGCAATAGGGTGGAATCTACTTTAGGTCTCCTCCATAAAGACAGCTTCCAGAAGTGCTAGCACTGATAAATCCATTTAAAGACACTGGGAACTTGCAGACCCTAATCCATCCACTTTCCTATCTCATTTGAAGGTTTGGAAAGCTCCCAAACCTTGAAAAACTTGGGAGTGTATTGTTCCTTCTCTTGTTGTGGTGCAGCAGCTTGGGAGTAATTGGGGAATTCACTTCCGGGGAAATGGTACAGCAAACTCCCAGTTAATTTCTTGATTTAGTAACTTCTCCATACTGAAAAATCAGCAGGTTCGTTTAAAACTGCACAATACAATTCTGCACAATTAACTACTGCTGTCAGTGATCTCTTTTATACCTCAAGAAAACTGCACACAGCACTTCTGAATGTAATTTGATGCCATAGGTTTATTACACTAATACGCAGGAGAAAATTTTCAGGACTACTCCATGCAAGTTTAGCTGTTTTGTTACAATTAATTATTTAATTAATTAATGTTCTTTCAGGTTTATGTGGTTTTAGTGAAGCACAATCATTTACATGTTGAGAAGTGGAGAACATAAAAATAAAATGAAAATAACATTTTTCCTCCAAACCTTATGATTTTAATTTTGTTTAAAATACTAGAAATAGTTTCTGCTAAGAACAAGAAGTTACTAAAGATACAAACACATTCAGTCAAAATATTTTTAAAATTTGCAGGGTAGTCACTTGGAGCAGGGACTTAAATATTTAGTTTCAAATTCCAACATATGCTTGTTCCACTTGGAAGGCCTCTGTAAACAGTCCCAATTACTGCTAATTGATTTAAATCTCAGAACTCAGTAGGAAATCACAGATGTTAACTTCTCAGCAATGCACTAAAACTTCCTGAGTTTCTCACAAAAAGATTTGGCATAATTGCAAGATATCTTTTTGAGATACGAGGATTACATAAATCTGTTCCGGTGAGAGCTGTTACATGGAAAGCATTGTTGTTAAGCTTGTAAGACTGTTAAGGAAAATAACTTTATATTTATTTCTAGACCTTCGCCCTGTAGAAGACTGAAAAAACCTCTGATGCTTTTGTACTGCAAAGAAGAGAGAGCCTCTTTCTTTTTAGGATGCCCATGGAAAATTAAAAAAGAGAAACTCCTTTTTTGGATGCCCATGAAAGATTTCAGAATCCTTTAGAAGAAATCTTAGCATTTTCTTAAAAAGCTGAAAAAAGATGTGGCAGACTGATAAAAATCTAGTCAGCAGAAAATAGGTCTCCTGAACTGGTGTGCAATGCTGAAGCTTAAATTATAGGGCAGAGAACAGAGGGGAAATATTCTAGATGTCTTTGATTTCAAAAGCATAAAAGTTGCCTATGAACTTATAAAATGGACATCAAGACATAATCAGGATGCAATAACCACTTAAATGTAAATGGAGACAAGCTTCAGCATCCAAATTGCTTCTAGAATTAAAATGACCCTGCTCCCTTCCTTGTCCACAAATACAACCTACAGATGCTATTTGCTGGCTAATCCTCATTTTCATTTCCCTTCCTGTGTCAGTTATGATGAAGTTCTCTGCAGCAGAAGTGATTTTTCTGAAAGTTAAAGAAAAGTTCTAAAAAGTATAGCACTGGTCACATAAATTCTTTAGTATTGTTGAGAATTCAGTAATATCCCAAGCTGATAGAGATACCATCTTGCAGAAAGATGGAGTGCTGCAGACCAGTGACTGGTGGGTTGCCCAGCAGGTGAATCGTGAGCTCAACTTGTATGGCTTAAAGCTTTGAGCCATCTCTGGGCTGCGGATTATTTTTTTGCTGGGGATTCAAGACCTTAAGGATTGGTGGCTTTGGCACTGCATAGACTCAAAGCAATAGCTTCCTGAAGATAGTGAGTTGGATAAAGCTGCATATTAGAAATCAGGAGAATTGGGGACTTCTAGATGACTACCATTTGCCCATGCCTCAGCATCCTGTTTGTAAAACAAAACCACTGTCTGTCCCCTGTGAAGCTTTCTAAATCCATTAGAATGTGCTGTATGTCAGGAGCGTGGTTCTCACAGAGCCTCTGAGGGTTCCAAGCATGGCTCCCAACTCAGACATTGACAGAGGGAGGATCCTTTTCCTAGGGTGTAACAACAGCACGAATAAAATTAAAGTGGCCCCCCTCCTGCAGCTGAGGTCATGTTTGACCATACATGTCCGTCTGTCTGGCAGAGGTGTCTGTCCCCATGTGCCCTGGCCAGAAACGAGCAGCCTAGCGCGCAGACCACCATTTGAGAAACGTGCTCTGGCCTCCAGTTAAAAGGACACTGCCTGCCTCTGCTGGCAGGACTAGGGGATGCTGTCTCCCCACAACTACCTGTCAGCCAATCCAAGGCATGAAGCTTATTCGGCCTCTCATCCCCCACCCTGTTCTCTCAGAAACCCAACAAGACAGTAACAAAGCATCAGCTAACAATCATCTTCCGAGACATACAATAAGTCGTGGAGCACTTTGTGGGTCATCCAGATAAAAGAGCCCACCTCAAGACTGGGCCAGCATCCACCAGTTCCCTCAGCCTGGCAGGGGCACAGCCTTTGTAGAGCAGGAACACAGGTAAGGGCTATTAACAATGCCATCATGCTCTTCCAGCTTGCTCCTCAGCATTTGCTCCTCAGATTTTTCTCCTTCTTGACAAGTCTGACAATCTCATGGGCAAGATCCCAGGTTATTCTGCAGCCTGTTCCAAAGGTGTTGCCTGGACTGGAAGAGCCCCTCAGCCTCCATCTGCACTGTACTGACACATGTTTTATATTGTGACATTCTTAGATTATGATTTCAGTTTTGCAGACTGAAAGAGGTCCATTGTATATGTTGTCTTCTTATCCGTGCTCTTAAAACTAGAGATGAGAAAGCAAAAGATGGACAATACTTACACTGAGGAAAACAGCCTGAGAATCCGAAGTAACCTGTTTGCCTGCGTTGTTACGCGAGCATTTCGGAAGGGTTATCCTGCTGTTCTTTTAATGAGTTTGTACTGGGGAAAAAAGGAGCGGGATGCAGGCGTGGTGAATGTGTCTAGCAAATCTTTAAAAGCCTGAGCGGCGGTGATAATGCGAGCATGGGTTTATTGCTCCGCATTTTAGAAACACATTTTAAAAACTTCCAATTTTACAAGGCGTCTATTTGCATACAGGCACTTCTGACTCTACTTTCTATAATTTTATTGCCACTGTAATAGAGATTTGGAAACCAAATGCACTTCACTATTTCAAGGCTCTTCCTATGCTACTGGGTGATATGTGATTTAAGAAAAGAAGGCAATATTTGCCCTACCCTCTCTGTATCTGATGGAAAAATACAGTAAATTGAGATTAAAATATCCATTTCTTGTGGATATGGATGGATATTAGCAAGATGAAGGTTTCATATATGAGTATCAAATTCATAGAGGTTTTTACTCTTGCCTCATGTAAGGATGAAGCATATTATGGTTTCTTTCATCTTTACTTCTCCACTCATACTGGGTGCTGATAATGGGATGGTAGGTTTATTTGCTGTAGTCTTCCTTGACATTGTTTCAATTGCACCTTAGTCCTTTGAACTTGTCTGTCATTCCTGACTTCAAATTAAAAAGAGTATGGGAAGGGAGGAGCTGGCCTTCCTTTCTCCACTGAACTGGCTACTGTCATTATACAGCCTCTTTTCAGACTCCCTGACAATCCTAACTTCTGTTTTTTCAGAAAATTTCTTTCCAGTCAGTAAGTTTTCACTAATTGGAGTCATTATTCTTAGAAGCCACTCAGGTCTAATTATTTCTGAAAGTTATATGTCTGTTTTAACTCGAAAGTGGTACTTGAGGTCAAATCCTCTCCCTCACCACTTCCCCAGAAGCCTACTGTAGGAGGTATTGAGGTGGTCTCTATGGAAAAACCTCGGCATCCCAGGATGAAATTGGTGTATGAGAAGGGAAAGGTTTTGCTTTCCATCCCTGCCAGCCTCCTCTGGGAGCAGCAATATTTGGTGCTGAGCCACAGCTTGCAAGAGGACTCTCTTCTCAATTTATTTTTGGTTACTGTACAATACTGGATATAATTTCGTTACCCATTTTGCCTTAAGTCAAACTCTGATTACCTGACTTGAAATGTTATTGCGTGGTTTCTGAAAGAGTTATATTTAAAATCATATTTAAGCATTGGAAAGAGAGCTGAACAAGCTGCAGAGAGAATATTATGTTGCTAAAAAGTTAAGAAGGTTGCTGATGGAAGATAATGTCTTATAGAAAGCTGGATAGAATAAAAAATAACCCTGCTACATCTGGATACTGGTTTTTCCAAGGCATTAGACAGCTATTACAGAACTGTATGCTGTCTTTCCCACTGGGAAACAAAAGCTAAAAGAAGCAAATTTTAGCTATTTTTGCATTTCATTAACAAATGGTCTTGCTTGAAAATGCGGTTCTCTAGATCTTGGCGCTAGTGAGATGCCTGTAGGCAGGAGCACAGGAGCATGTCTCCTCTCAAAGATCTGTGTGGATGGAGATTAAACCCATGAAATTCTAAGCATACCTGGCCATGTACTGTAGGATGAGAGTGCTGGTAATGATGCTGCTCAAAATACGCTCCGTGAGAACCATACAATTTCAGGGCTGCGTAGCAAACTGCAGTCTCCTATCGTCAGACATGCTGACTTCATTCTTCCAGATGAGCCCAGTACTAAAGAAAAAGTAATATCCAGCTTATTTTCAAACTCCTGTAGCTCCTTAGGCCTTGCAACAATATTATTCTCAACTCTGAGAATAATTTTAATCTACCCTTAAGACACCAGCAACTAAAAGTAATCATGTAAGCATTATTATACACCTTTCCTTCTTCCAATTACTTGCAAGGGATACAGTTATTGCAAGCAGCTAGTGGGTGCTGGGGCCTTCAATTCCCCTGGTGTGTGGCTGAGGGTGGTCCAGGGTCACATCCTGGCACTGCTGCCGGGGGGGACATGACGTGCAAGGAGCAAGCCCGTGGATCCTGCTCTTCGGCAGGAGTTTCTAATATTAGATTTGTGTTATTGATCTCTGCTCTCCCTGGAGCCAGGGAAAAAGCCTCCTGCAAGGAAGTAATGAGAAAAGTAAGGCAAAACCTAAAGAACTGACTTATGTTTGCTGTTAAAGAGTGCTGCAAAATGCTTGCTGTGCAGCTTGGATCATCTGCAGGGGTGATGAAAATCACACTGACATGGGTGTTATGCAACAGTTATGTCTTTGTTTTTCCTCTTAAAATGAACAAATTCGGATTACAGAAAAACATGAGATTCTGAGGCACTGTGCTAACTGAATTTCTCCCCAAATTTGTACAAGTTTAAGGGAATATATCCCTCGAGCAAACTTGCATCATCCATTGATGAAAAGGTTTAAGGTTTACACTACTAATCTAAAAGCAGAAGTATACCAAAGACCACTGAGAGCAAGAATGGTGTTCACCTACAACATTGTAATTAAATATTAAAAGTCATGTTCCAGGCTCGAGTGACTCCAGCACGTTTCTTTTTCACCACCAGTCCTGCATGAGCACAGCGCCACATGTAACAGCAGTGCCACATGTAAACCAGCATGCAAGGAGACCACAGGGGAGACTTGCAAGATGTCAGCCTGAGCTGCGTAGTTCAGTGCTTCCAGCCTGCAGTCCCAGTGTGAGGATGCAGAGGACATTATGGGTCACATTTCTGTCCAGGCTATGAAGTCCTTGCTGATTCTGCTGCAGCAGTACTCATACTGCATAATGCACATCAGAAATCTTGGGGTTTTTAGTGTTAAAACATCAGAAACTTCTTTAACTTTTGACTAAGCCTTGGTTGGTGTTATTATAACTCTCCTGGAGTCAACAGAAAACACTCTCTCTAAAGAATTCAGATAAATTCAGAAGTGAATTAACCTTTCTGGTACTGTGAAGAGACTTCCTTGGACTTTGGGTCACGGTGTGGTATGTCTGGCTCTGTGCTCCTAATACTGGACTCAAAATGATACAGTGGGTTGACATGATATGAACTCACCCTGTGGGTTCAGATTTGTTCCAGAAAAGTTGGATGGGCTAACTTTGTACTGAGAAGCTTTACACTAAAATCAGATTTCAGCTGTCCTCTACAGCCACTGCTCCTGATTCCATAAAATTGGAATAAATCCCTTGCTGTTTGTGGAGGTTATTCAGCAGAAATATGACCATCTGCCTGTGTCTACTCTGGATCTTCTTTGTAATGCTGGGTAACCTGAGAGCACATTGGCAAGCACTACTGATCCCAGAGGTATGAGCCTGAGATTAAAAACCATCTTGAAATAGTTAAATATTTCCCTTAGCACTAGCTCAACTCCTATAGTTTCAGATATCCACTTGAAAAAGGAGGGGGGGGGAGCACTAAAAACTGAAGAGAAAGAGTCAATGCAGCTTTCTTCTGCATGATTATCTTGCATGTTTGTGAGAAAATGATGCCTTGTACCTTCCTCTTGTCTTCTTGACACATGGATGAATCATTAAGACTCTGCTAATAAAGGCCATCTAGGTTGTCTGCACAATTTCCTATGAATTTAACAAAGGGATGAATTCAATCAAGCATCCGTGGGATCTCTGACCAACGTCAACTGCAAGCCAAAGGCAGTAACGGCGTTCTGCCCAAAAGCAACCATGGATTTTAATCCATTGTTGAAAGTGCAGTATTTTACAGTGCTATTTTATCTGCCAAAGCTGTCTCTAACAGACACGTGTTACAGTCCTGCTGTCTGTTACCTACCTCTAATTCTTACAGAGCACTGAAATTTAGAATGCTACATTAAGCTTGATTCATTACCACTCTCCTTAGTTCACTCACAGCAGTCCTCTTTGTGTCAACAAAACTTCAAGAGAAGCATTGCCTGTTACCCTGAAGTGGACTGATGGCTCTGTACCTTGTACCATGGCCCTGCTTTTCTAAATAAGGTTTTATCCACGGCTATTTCAGCTTTCTCTTGGTTCCTTTGTGCTGATATAAGCTCAAAATTGTAATAAGAATTTTCCAGTAGCTTTTTATGTTAGGGCTGTTACTAGGATAAAGTATTCCTGGGTCTTTTTCAAATGAATATTCCAAGTTTGCAATTCATTATGACGTGATTTACCTAGTGCTAATGGGAGGAAAAGGAACACCAGATGACGTGATGCTGCAAAGCTGAGCCTAATTTAGCAGAGCAGGCAAGAGACAGGCTCTGAAAGAAACAGCTTTTCACACACTCAGGCACCCCCATCACCTGAAACCTGCCCCTCTCATCTGTTCCATGGCTTTGTGATGCTCCTTCCAGCTGGTCCCAGCGCTGAGCTTCGGGCACTGTCTTGCCTCCAGCCCGTGATGGTGCCAGCTCAGGTGCTACAGGTGCCAGACACCCATGTGACAGTGCTCCCCTTGTCACCAGCCCTGAGAGCCATTATAGCCATGGGCCAGCACTGGCCACCAGTCCCTCTGGAAATGCTGGTATTCTGCTATCCCTCTGTGATTATTCCAGCTGTGCTGTCCCATCCTGGTGTTGGTCCACGGCCCACTTAGGGCTCATGCCAATGTCTGTTATCTGTGGGTCACCACACCAGCCTGTTTGTGTCAGCTCCTGGCCCGTGTGAGAGCACGATACTCCCATGTCACCTAAAATTGTGGAGAAGAGCTTCCTGCAGTTAAGCTTTGCATCTTTTGGGACCCTGGGTCTAAGTTTCTCCTTTTTGATTAAATACAGAACTGATGGAACACACAGACACACAGACACACACACACACTCATGCAAGCACACACACATATAAGTGTACGTTATTACTGGTTGTTGTATTTCAGCAGAACAGACCAGAAGACTGACAAAAAAAGACCCAAAATGAAGACATCTTCTTACTCTCTCTGACCTGTTGCCATTTCATTTAATTCTTGCTCACCTTTCCCTTCTTGCAGTTGCAGGGACCCTTCTGTTTGACTGGATGAGTGTGAGACTCTCACACATTCTGGGGCAGGGACACACTGCACCTGCCATCCTTGGCAGACCTTGGCTCAGTTGAACAGGCAGAGGCCAGAGCATGGGTGGACACCTGGGTCCTCATGGGCATATTGAAGTCCTTCTGAAACGAAGTTTCCTTCAGAAACTTGTGATGGCCAGTTAGGGAGACTGTAAGACTGGTCTGTGTGTTGACCAAAAAGAGAAAGCACATGAAATGTGTTTGTGTAAAAAAGTATAAAGGGAGAAACAACTGAGAAAGAGCTTCAGAAACAAATCTTGTTTCTCGAGTGTCTTTAAGGAGCAGCTGGCTGCAAATGATAATTATGCTCTTTTTAGGAACAATAAATTAAAGCAGAGGGAGACGAAGGCAAAGAGCTGATAATTTATAAAGGCTTATAATCACTGTAATTAAAGATATATTAGAAACCTATAACTAAAGTATGAAGCTGATTTAAAATGGCAGTTTCTTTCTTTCTAATGATGACTGGTATTTGACAAAGTTCAATTAACAATGTTTGTATTAAAGTGTACTCAGTGCATGCTTGCTGCATGAACTTGTCAGATTGGATAATGACATCCTTTCCAAGAATTTTTGCAGACCTTAAAAGGACACTGGAACTTCTGAGTTGGGAGGATACTGAGCAAATTCATATAACATGTTATGAATATCTGTGGGTGCAGAACTGTCCCCAGCAAAAGCAGATAAGAAAACACAGATTTCTAGCTCTCCCTGTATGCCTGCAGTGTTAAAGAGTTCCAGAGCAAGGGTGATTGTGTCCCCTTTAAGAGGTCACTGCCTGTCACATTGCACATTCCCTTCAAAATGATATGACATAGCAAAGCCTTTTTCCCCCTTAGTGACATTTGTAATTAATTGCAGAGTAGAGTATCTAACTAAAACTTACTTTTTTTTTTTAGAGCTAAGAGCCCCCTTCCCAAACTGAAGGTCTGGGAACCCAAAGCCCCTCCCCCCAAGAACAGCAGCAGTTCTGGAAGTGCAGCAGTAATGTTTCTTACTCATGAAAAGTAGCCTTAGATCTTCCAACACATGGTCCCATTAGCAGCTGTTCAATAGTTAATTATGTCTCACTGTAGATTTCTCCTGTTTCTGTATGCGTGTGTGAGTGCCTACCTTCCTCCTCTCTTTGGAGACACCCAGAGAAGGTCTGTTAAACTATGCATTAGTTGGAAATACAGGCCAGTTTAGTATTCTGAGGAAGCAAGCGAAGTAAGAATAATGTGGCACACTTCTGGAGGCCTCCCTGGAACTGGCAGAAAGAGAACTGAAACAGCATTTCAGCTGTGAAAATGAAGAAGATTTCTAATTGTTAGTGCCTAAACTCTGCTTTGCTTAGCTGTTGCATCCAAATGGATTGTTTAAATGTTGGAACAGGAATTAGAGGAGAGCAGAGCTCAGGTAGGGCTTGAGTCTTGTTTCTGAAATTTTGGGCTTGATGGAAATTCTCTTAGGTCTGAGTGATTTAGAGCACAAACATGCAAACAAAATCTTTTGCTGAGGCTTAGCCATGGCTAACAGCCAAAGTCCCAACCAGCTGCCAACTTCACCCCCTTCAGTGGGATGGGGGAAGAAAATAGGACTTGACTAGGGGGAAAATTACTTCTAATTTATTGCCAATTAAATAGATTAGAGTAGGGACAAACAAAATTAAAAACATTAAACCAGCACCTTTCCTTCCGTGTTTTTCATGCTCAGCTTCACTGCTTCAGTCCCGATGTTCTACCCCCAAAAAGTGCAGGGGAGCAGGGAATGGGGGTTTGCTCCTCTCTGCTGCTCCTCCCTTTGCCTGAAAATGTCTGTGCCCAACACAGGGTAGCCCATGGCCATCTCTTACATCTTTCAGCCCCCCAGTGTCTTGATGCTTGCACCCAATGTGGTGCCTTTGCAGTAAAAGGGCAATTCTGGTGCTTTATTGAATTGAGACCAAGATCAGAAGTCACTGCTGGTTTTGGTCTCTTTTCTCATGTTGGATGGTCACCCAGAAAATGAATGGAAACCCTTGGAAAATGAATGACTTGCTGTGTTAGATAAGAAGTGGTTAGATAAGAAGTGGTGCATAGTTAGATAAGATCAGAAGTGCCAGCAATGTCTTACTTCCCAGTAGAGGAAAATAATTAGTAGTGAAACACATGTGAAGGTGCCAGTGGATATGAAAGAAATGTTAACATGGATGTAAGCAAGGCAGAAAGGCAAGGGTGACTGTGCAGCGCAGTGAGCAAATGGGAATTCCTGTGAGAAATGGGACAGAGAGGAATTTTTGTGACTGTCTTATTTCAACCAGCCCGTACATGCCACTACCATGTGCTGGTGTTTCTGAATAGCATTTTCCCAGATAGTTCCATGTTGCAAGTACTAAGTATATTTACCCAAATTACATAATTATGCACCATTATACAAGTCAAGTAACTACATTAGAATTAACAAAATTCTATATATGTGCTCTTATTCTAATGTAATTTCTATCAGAATAACCTAAACACCCACTGAAATACAGAAATAGGCACATTTGGGAATATTTTCCTCCATGTAGCCATATGTTTCTATATTTAAATTGCAGCTAATTATGTATATGTACCTAATTTCTTTATTGCTGTGAACAAACAGGAAGAGCTCTGTTAATTTTTCAAGGAAAAAAAAAGAAATAAGCCGTCAGACTGAAGTGTTTGTTACATTTTCATACAAATGAATAAAGAAAACATTAGTAAGCATCTGTCAAGATTTATATTTGATGTTTTTCATTTAAACTTGTAGTTTAAAGCGTGAATTAAATATGATTCGTGCAGGTATGATCTAATGCTCTTTTCACTCTTTTCACCACTTTAGTGCAAATGTTGAATGCACTGAGGACACAGATGACTCTGAAGACAAATAGCCCTTCTCCCTCTCTCTTTGGGGAGAAGTTTTAATAAAATCAGATAATAATAAAAGAGAGCTGTTTTCCTTCCCTTTCCTAGGACTTGCCTGTGAAACAAATCTGTGCTCCTGCTCTGCAGGAGGGGAACAAAGAGCCATGTCCAAAGGGATCTATTCCAGTTCTACAAAATACAGGTCTTGAGAGCTGTGTTGATTTTCCTACAGTCTCTCCTCTTTACCTCAGTGGAAAGAAGCTTTCTGAAAATTGGAAGCAGATTCAAAGATGAGATTAACTGGAGTGTCTAAGGATAAATGAAATAGTCAAAGGTAATGTGAACACAGCACAGGAGTAAGGCCATTTCCTCGCCTCCATTTTCACCAGAAGATGCCAAAAAGAGGCTTTCCTTTCCTTATGGAAAGGAAAAAGAGTGACTCACTGTTGGAGGTTAAGAGAAGATACTTGTCAAACTGTTGAACATGACACTCTTTCTGTCCATTTTCTAAACTGTGCTAATCTGAGCTCTAAGAATTTTTCTATCAATTTGGCACAGAATTTAATATTACACTCCAGAGGACTGGCAAATGCCAAACACTTATTCATAGAAAAAGAAAGCCCAAGCAAAAAATCCCAATAGTAATGACCTTGATAATTATGGACCAGTAATTCTTTCTTAAGAAATTATGAAAAAAATACCACTAGAAACAATGAGAAGTTTCATGGACTGCTCACATGTCACTCTTTAGACTAATATTTTCCCATATAAAATAGGAGAATATCAGCTCTTAAAGAAGGAGGACTTTCATAAAACTTGAAGCCACATAAAAGAGCAGTGCACAGTCTCAGATACGTCTAGAGCAAAATTCCCTTTAAACACAGAATTGGTAGAATAAGTTTGTGAGGGTGACACTGCCCTGCCATCCTTCCTGTGTGCAAGGCCATACCCACGGGCAGTGCTTTTCTTCCTTTGCACATTGCTCCCAGAGAGTGAGAAGGGCAGACACCAGCAGCGCAAATTCATCAGCATTTCAGCATGGGGAGAAATGAAGGCATCTCTGAGGAGTCATTCAAAGAGTCTGAACAAGTGCTGAGCCAGCTCCTTGATCCCAATGCCTTACCCTCTCCTTGGTACTAACTGCAGAAACTCTCTGAGTTTCCTTTAGTAAATGGGTCTGGAGTACTTTTCATAGAACAGAAAAATATAGTAGATGATATCTTGACTCTTTCAAAAAAACACAGTGGGCTATCTTTGGACTTATCTTTTTGTTTTAAATGCTGTTTGTCTGAAATTTACTCTAACATGTGGGATCAAAGTCATGTGAATAATGACACTTTTAATAGTGGATCAAAGGAAGAACAGAATAACCGCATCACAACCATTTATTATCTGCATAATTAAATCAAGGCTGTGAAAAAAACTGTCTTTTCGGGATGTGCAGTTAGAAAGGAATGTAAAATTACCCTAAACCAAAGTAAAATTCTGTCTTGTGTTTAGGAGACAGCTAATTAAATCTTGCTCTAAAAATCTTGCTTTTTCCTCAGTCAGTGTGATGACTTTGACTAAATGCATTTCAAACTTTTAAAGGTTGTTGGGAAAGAAACCAATGGAAAATTAAAACCTAGGTTGTGTTTGTAATGTCCACAACGAGCTGTTCTCTTTGTCATCGTCACCTCTGTGCTTATGACCTAAACTCCTACTTTTATGTATCTACTATCGCAATAATGTGTGATAGAGGAAACTAACTAGGTTCAATTGAACCATCTCTATTATAGAACATATACANAAAAAAAAAAAAAAAAAGCGAAAGATCCCCCAGCAAAAAAGAAAAAAAGATACCATCTAGCAAATCTGATGAACTGCCCACATTTAAAATTATTCTACCTGAAGGATTGCATTATAACAGCCAAATTTCAGTTACCGGTATTTGTTCTCTTTCTGTTTGGAGAAGGGGTTCATGTTAGTGCCTGCAATCAAACCCATGCCATGCTTTAATCCATTAGTGCATGTGAGCCCTCACAGCTAAAGGATGCTTGCTTTAGTTTCTGTACCATCAAGACACAGCTCAAAAGGGAGAGTGACTTGTCTAATCTGCATGGGGAGCATCAATATGCCTGGATGCAGCAGGTGGAGAGAAAAAAACCCAACCACGCCAGCTTTTGCTTTGATCCAAAATCAGAGGAAGACATTGATTTTATTGGCTCTGGAGCAGTGACTCAGGCCTTGTTTCAGAAGGATTTCAAACGTGCCTTCCTGCATGCCTTGTTGAATTCATGAGCCAGAACAGCTTTCTGAATCCATGCTTAAATTAATATGGCAGGCAAGAAAGTGGAAGTGCTAAATGAGAAACAGCTTTGCCTTTGGTGCTTCACAGATGCCATGCAGCACCACTCTCCAGGAAAGCTAAGCAAAGGCGGTCCTGCTTCATGCAAGCTGTGGGTGGTTACCAGGGCTCCAAAGAGATGCTGATTCACAATGATCTTTCCAGGCTGTCATGTAATGATGATGGTAGAGAAGAGCTCATTTCAGTGTTTTCATCTTGAAGAAAACTTCCCTTTTAGCACAAATGTAATAGAATATACATTACAGGTTTATTTCTCACATCTGTGTTGGGTTATGATTTCTGTCATCAGCATGATTACACTTGTTATGTGTACAGAGACCAGCAGTGTTTCCTTTCTCGTGCATCTAAAACATCAGGATGATGATTATATGCTGCATCCTAAATATCAAGTTACTTAAATCTCAGGTTCTTACAGAAACTTATCACTTTCTTGGTCTAATAAGTACTTAATATTTTTACAAGCTTGAAAAATCACAGTGCAGAATGTTAGATTTACCAGCATGGGTAGATGATACTTAAAGCAGAAACATTTATAAAAGCAGAAAACATGGGAACCAGGAAGTAGCAGCTATTTCACTTGGTGCAGTTTTGTCATTTTACAACACTTTCTAGTCCAGTCCCCTTCCTGAGCAATCCCAAGGTCATCACCTCACAGCTTTGAGCAGCAGGTCATTTAACCTGCTTACAGCTATGACAGACATAAAGTGATTTTTTTTTAAGTTTACTTTGAATTTATTTTTCTTTAGCTTCCAATTGTGTTCTCCTTATTCAGCCTTCTGCACTAAAGCTAAGAAAGAAGCTTCTGTTATCTCAGTCATTTAGGATTTTGGTCACTTCTGTTAAATCTCTACTTATGAACATAGTTTTCTAACTTGTTTTCCTAATTTGTATTTTTTAGTCTTAGGATTACTGCTGTCCTTTTTGACTTTTTTTTTTTTCCCCTTATAAAACACATGTAAGAAAGAAAAAACAGCCATCAGTTTGATGAAAAGTCATGTCTAGCATGCTCTCCATTCATATTTTTCTTTCTATTAACTAAACAGAAATATCTTGGGTGAGGAAACTTCTTTAAAACATGTAGCTTAGAATATTTTTTTTTTTTTTATCAAGTACCACTTGTGTTATAGTTGTCTCTTTTTAGGAGAGTCAGTAGCAACCCTATATTTAGGGTATTATGTGCTAATATAAGAATTCTTGGAGCCCTTTTATGAGAAAGTCTAACAGCAATGCTTGTGTCAGGCTTTTGAGATTTTCAGCTGAAGACAAGTGCTTGGGGTAGATAATGCTTTTTCCTCTCCGCTCCTGCCCATGAAAATTCATTTATACTTAGCTGAGATACAGGCTGTTAAATTGCTGTTCCATTCTTTCACTGATGCTCTGCTGGAAAGCCTTGGCATCGCATCAAATTGATAGCAGACAGAGCACCAGAGTGCCACTGCTGCCTCCAGCATCACCAGGAGGGGGGAAGCCAAGAGGGGGGCAGGCAAAAGCAAAGCCAGTAGCTTTGATATCTGCCCATCCAACCTGGGACCCACCCAAGGCCCTCCCTCCTCGTCTGGCTGTGAAGGAGAGAGAAGCCAGCCTGATTTGCTGTGAGAAGCTTCCTAGACCCTCTCTCTCTCCTGGTAAGGTTACCCAGATGGCCAGCTGCTGTCTTACAAAAAAAAAAAAAACAGGGGCTCCTGTGGTGATGACAGATAAAAAGCCTTTGCTGAAACAAAGTAGTTTGGATTGCCAAACTGCCAGCTGTGTGCCTCCCAGCCAGCTCCATGGGGCAGTTGGTGTCCCTTTTCCTGTTCTTCTTATGTAGTGCCTGTGCTGGCCATGCTCACTGCCCACTTCCCACCTGTGGGAGGTAAAACTCCACTTTCCTCTTCCAGCAAGGCTGAGTAAGGGTAACATGAATCCACTGTCCCACCCCTGGACATTGGAAAAGGGTTTCCTAATTTAAAGGATGTTATTTTCACTAAAGGAGCTCCAGTTTCACTCTGTGGGAAGTTAGCCTCTTCCCATCCCACTCCAACTGTCTCTTCTTCACCCACTGTTAGTTGTAGGGTGTTTAGGTCTCACCCCTTAATATCCCTCAACTCCAGTTTTCAAACCCTTCATTTTTTCCTGCCCAGTGGCTGTAGAAGAACCTGCCTTGAAATGAACCACTTTGTGCTGCATAGCCATGGAAAATAGCCACTTTTTTAGTCTCAAGGAGGGGCATGTCATACATATATTGTCAACGAAATCAGCAAATAACTTCATCGTTTTGTCTCTTTCTTATGAGCACTGAGTTAAAGTGAGTATGAGTAGTATTTGAGTTTATGTTCTGCAGCAACAGATGGGTTTTAAGGGCTTGGTTGTTTTAAATATATTTATTCTTAAATACATGCTTGATCTCATCTGCTTTTAAAATGCTGCCAGGAAGACTTCTTGATAATGCCCTCTGGAGACAGAGGGGAGAGGGAAGGAGGCAGTTGGCAGCATCTGGGATATTTGGGTGGGCTGGATGTGCTAGGAGGAGTAACGTGGGGCTGGCAGGCTGCAGCTCTTCACCCTGTGCCGAGACAGTGCTCAAACCTGCCACGTGTCGACCCAGCCCCCATGGTCCAGCTAAGAGCCTGCGTTCATCTTTCTGGCACACAATATTTCTAAGTGTTCATGGAGCTGATGTGCGGCATAAGCCTCATGTCTGGGTTAGACTGGCTCCCATCGAGCCGTTTTGCCAGTGTCAGTTTGGACTCAGGATGGTGTTGAGCAGGGCATAAATCACACTGCAAGACGCTGAGACACAAGTTTCTTCATTTGTCTTGTGGCTGGAGATGAGAAGTCTGAAACCAGAGTTTTTCCAGCCTGTGTGGTTCTGCAGGTTTGTTTCTTTTCCAGCTCTTCCAGAGATAAATATTGGGATGATGGATATAAAGCACTATCAAAGGGGAAAATCCTAGAAGCTCATGTCCCTCGCTAGACATTAATCCCCATAACCTTTTCCTGTGCCACGGTTGTCTCACTGGGAAAGAGACCTCACCAGGATGACCTTCTATTTCAGTTGGGTGCTCAGAATCTTGGTGCTTTGGACAGGAATGGAACTACCTGAAATAAATGAACTGAAATAATTTTCTCACTATATGAAAATATTATGATTTCTGAACTTTATTTACATTTATTCTTCAAACAAACATTTTTGTACAGCTTAGGCTATCTCCTTTTCTTTACTGTTTTGCATTCAGACAGCAACATTTCCTTTAATATTTTCCTAAAACCTTCAGCTTTTCAAAGGAAGGTCTATACAAGCTGCTTCATCAAGCCTTTTGCCAAGAAAAATGCTTAAGAAGTCCCTTGTCATAAGCTCTATTCCCTTTCTTCTAACACATCAGTGGGTCTAGAGCATGAATTCTCCAGGGACTAGTGCTCTATAAATACCTTTGATAGATAAATTACAAACTGCCACACACTAGAGCGAGTTTTACTTGTGTTGTGCAGTGAAGGACAAGGGAACTAACCAAAATAAGCACACGGTTGCTGGTGGAATGGAATTTATCATGAGGACTTGGTTTGCCAGCTATTGTCAGAGCTATTTTCTTTACCTAAGCACAGGGGTAGAAATGCAGTAATTATTGTCTGTAAATGCCATTTCACACTGCTGACTACTGCACTTTCCAAGGACTCTTGTTACTGTACAATCATTGCCAGTTTTGACAAATTACACCTGATTAATGAAAACAATATTTCTAAATCAACCATACCTCCTGAGAAGTCACCTCCTCGGTAGGGAAAGAGTAGGAAGGGGAATTTCAGTGGGGTTTTCCTGAACTGTGGAGATCCCAGGTGAGCTGCCTGTGGTATCAGTAGTCATCACATATCCTGAAAAGGGGCACTGATTGAAACAAGCAGGATGGTTTAAAACAGATGCAGGAAAGGATGCTGCAAAAACAGGTGGTGAGCTTCTGGAGCTTGGCACCACTGGACATGAATGAGGACATGTCAACAGGTTGAAAAAGGGATCAAACACATCTATGTCCCACAAGTACATAAACAGAAACTGGCAGGAATATGAAGTTAATCTAGTAAAAGTAAAGTATGAGAAAGTGTTGAGGCTCATGTGCTCCCATAAATAACCTCTTTCACTGTCACCACTGAGATCAGTATTGGGTGGGACACTCTCTTGGTCTAACCCAGCAATACTTTATTGTCCTTAAAAACTGGAAAATACAAAGCTGCTGCTTCTGCCATAGATGCTAGCATAGAAAGCTTCGGTATGTTCCCCTAGAGTGGAGGACAGAGGGAATGGGACAATCAGCATTAGGGCTGACCTTTTTAAAAAGTCTTATTTAAAAAAAAAAAAAAAAAAGACTTTAAAAGACCACTTCCAAAAATGTAAGGGATTACTCTGAAATTCAGCTGTTTACCTGTATGCACTATTTTTTATTTCTATAAAACATATATATTTCTACAGCATAGAGGTATTTTCTTAAATTTTTGTTGTTGCTGTTTTCATTTTGTCTATGTCTTCATATGTTTAGGGAATATGGCTGGTGAAGAAACCCAGTGAGGCAGTTTGAACTCAGGTGTCCAAATTTGCCTGCAATACCTTTCAGCTGCCTTCATCTGTATCAGGATCAGTTTCTTTCTCTTCCCTTTCTTAGAAGTCTTTGGGGATCCAACAATGGCCAGAAGACACAAATATAATTGCAAGAAATCTTTTGTTTACAGCTCCCTTCCCTCTGCTTAGACCTCTTCTCAGTGGGAGGTTTAATCTATTTATCACTTTTTGCTGAGAAAAGCACATTTTTAGGTTTTACCTTAATTTTAAAGTAAGTTTACATCCACTCCTTGCTGAATTGAAAGCACAGTCTTTGTTCTTTCCATGTCATTCATCACAGCCTTAACAGGGAGAGACTGAAGACAGGTTCCACTGGGAGACATCTGTGCAAACATTAATGCTGCCTTTCTATCCATCAGGTTTTAATCTGGACCGCTGCGTTTTTCGTTTTTCCTTCACTCCCGTGCTTCTCAGAGCTTGTGCAGCAAGCTCTGGTTTATTTATGCTCATCATAAACTGCCCAGAAGCCGCTGTCATTGACTGAGACCCCATTGTGTGAGAGGAAGGAGACAGCTGCCTTCTCCAAAGCTGTTTTGGGGGTGGACTTGAAAGCACTCGTGCCTTCAAAACCCTAAGAATAAAACCAGTGTGTCATATACAGCTGTCCAAGTCACAAAAAGCATTGCAGGGTAAGTTAGAGCTTTTCCTATAGAGTGGCTACTGATGTGAAAATACTGCAGTCCCTTGTTGTAGGAAAAGGGGTTAAGTCCAACTATCTGACTTAAGGTCCATTTAATAAAGTGTATTCAGTATTTTATTTATTTAGTATTTTATTTATTCATCTATCTAACAATTTAATACTAATAGTAGAGTTTAGAGGCAGAAATGAAGAGTAGGGTTTACTGTGTTAGTTTCTCTGTCAAAAACCTAACAATCTGCAGAGACAGAACTTTCCTCAGAAATACACAGTTTTCTTGTGGCAGTGTCCAAGCATTGACTTTTATGGAATCCAAATTGAAAGCTCTATTCATAAGTTCTTGAATTATCAGAAATGTTGATGCCCACAATTTGCATTAATTTCAAGAAGAACTTCAACATCTTTCTGGAAAAAAACCCAGAATGCTACTTAGATTTCTAACTTGTCATCTGAACCCATGCACCAAATTCTCAGAAACTCTTGAAGTGACACCTTCAGCACACAGAGCTGAGAACACTTTCTCTCCTCTTGCTGACAGTGGCTTTACAATTCTGATTTATTCTGAGCTTTATTCTCTGTACTTTTTAGTCTTTAATAGACTCTCGTATTGTAATCACAGCTGAAATCTGCAGATTATGTTGTGACAATAAATTATTCAGATGGGCTACTTAGACTTCATTTTACCGAAATGGTTCCATCTCTAGCAGTGATTGACAGTTATTTCTGAGCATTATTTAGCCTTTCACATCACAAAACAGGACCCCTGCCTATTGCCAGCTCCAGCTCCTAGTGCCAGATTCCCATCTGGCATTGTAAAGGGGAGTATTTGAGTAGGACATGCTGCCTTTTTTTAGTATCAAATCCATAAGGCTCACAATGAAAAAACAGCTTCCTTTATCTACTGAGCTCAAGCTTATGTATTCTATAAATCATTCTAACTTCTCAAACGTCAAGATGACTTTAATAGCTCTAATTGAATGGAAAACTGAGCTGAAACTGAGATGTTGAGTTGGAACTCTTGATGAGGTAAAAAGCATCTTTTTTCATAGCCTCTCTATTAAGAAAAGAAAGTTAAGCACTATGTTGTGTAGACATTTCCGTCATGTTCCGTCCTGAACAGTAGTAATTAGTTCTGCCCCTGCCGTGCCATCCATCTGGGGCTCTGGGGGATGACAGGGCTTTCCAACAAGGTGTGAGGATCCACACCAGCCACCAGCACCCGTGATGCCCCACCAGGCCCTTTTGGCAAATGAAGGCGCTCATGACCTCTCAAATCTCTGATGAGGAGCACAGTGTCCTCCTGCATGACTTCCTCCTCTTGCCTGCCATGCAAAGAGTTGTCTGCTGTGCTGGCCAGGTGCGTGGTCGGGGCTTTTTTGTGGTCTGACTGTGATGTCCCTCAAGTGAGACCTCCATGTGCCCTTGTCTGGTGGCTTGTTAGCAGCATGTGTCTCGTGCACAGCCAGATGCTGGGCTAAGGCAGTGAGTCCTGGAGAGATCAAACTATATGGGGCAGGAATCTTGCATCTCTGGTCTAAGCTTAGCGTGTGCTAAGCCCCAGATCCCTCAGCCTCTGTTTTTATCACATATATAACAATAAGCAAAGAAAGCAGGCAATCTCAAGAAGTGTTAGAGGATCAGAAATTTCAAAGCTAATTTAAAAGTGATTGCTTAACAAACAAACAGAGAAATCTCTAAGATAATTCCCCTGTGACCTGTTTTTTATTAAATCAGATTTTATTTTTCATGATTGAGGGAAGTCACTTAGTCTCATCAATGGCATCTTTTGGTCTGCTGTCACAAAATTATCTCCCAGAATACCTTCCTCTCTCTTGATGCTGGAGTGTTTTACAAGGCTTTTCTCCCTTTGAGGGATTTTTGTTTTGTACTTATTTTCCTTGGGAAATACATGAATGCGTACATATCGTCTTCTGCTGTCAGAAATTCATCTGTCATGTTTCAAGAGTAAATGTAACATGACATGAGGCTTTTAAAATGCATTGTATTCATGTATCTCCTCTTTTTATTTTTTGGAATTGCTTCTAAAATTCAGTGTCACAAATTCTTCTCTGAGTAATCAAAGCAAGTAGTTTCAGTGTTGCTGTCAAGATTTGTCTCTGCTCCTTATATCTAAATGAGATACCAGGAGAAAAAGTATCAAAACCATCTGATTTTTCAGACAAGGTTTCTGTGAGTTATCAGAAAATTGTAGTTGCCCTGTCTCCATTTCCCTTTCTTTCTCCTACTCACATCAAAGAATACACCTTTGTTTTAGAGCTTACACCTTTCTCTCCATGTGTGTGTCTTACTGGAGGATTTCTCATTGTTTCACACGGGTGGGTAGGGAGATCTGGATTTCTACCACCTTAGCTAAACTATTTAGTGCATCGTTGTTGCCCTGTGGCAGGGTAACAATAACAGTGTAACAGTCCCTGTTACACTCATTTCATGGCTTCTTCCAAACTCAATTGTTTGTGTGATGAGTGACACAGTCTCTGTCAACAAATGACTGATTTAACACATGTACAGGGTTAAATTTGAACATGAAGTGCATGGTATTGGTCTGATTACACACATTTGATATGTCACGTATTAAGAAGTACTAGTAGGAGCCAGAAGCTGTGAATATTTGATATTACTGATACTGAGAGAACAATAGCCTTGAGCAACATGAATTTCTGTGTATTTAGCAGTGGAAACAGCAATTGACAGAAAGATGGAACACTTATATTGAGGCATTTAAATATATTTGTATACAAAGCACAGCTCACATGCTTAAATAAGGAGTATAGAAGTAGGATTTGACAGAAAGTTGGAATGATGAGCAAGAAGGAGGAGTGGAAGGACAGCTTCTATACACAAGGATGGCTTCCCAACTGTTGACGACTGCTGTACCCTGAAGTATAAATGTATACACGGGATTGCATGTATATATGTGTGTAAGTATGTAGTGCTTTCTACTGCCTATTCATGGGCACTAAAAAGACATGAGTTAGCTCACTTGAAGGAATCCTGACTTCTTCTAAACAAATTAAATGTCTACTGTAATACAATTTATTAAAATGAACTATACTGCCATCCCCACCATTGCAAGCTCTGCAGTAACTTCATTGTCTGGTTCTTGCCAAGTAAGAAAAGCACACTTGTTTTGTCATATTGTATTCCATTCATTCTGCAACCTGACATAAACAAGCTCATGTTCAGCATTATCCCAAGCAGACCACAGATTTGCCCTTTGTTTGACCATCTGTTATGTTTGCGGTTCCTAGAGAACAAATTCTAATTATAGGATGTAAGTCTTTGTGGATGTGGCCTTAAATGGCTGGAATAAGAGGCCTTACTCTTTTAAAAGAGGTTTTCAGTTTTCAGATTTAAAGCTGTATCAGGTCTCTGACCTAAAACTGTGTCATTATTAAAGTCACTGAATGACTAATTGCTGTGCCCCAAGACTTTGATATCTGGTATGCTTTACCTGATTCTGAAGAGGGATATTGAGGGTGCTGAACAGACAAAGGGCAACCAAGAGTCTGATTCTCATTCATGTTATGCCCCATCAGTGTGCGGAGGAGCATATGGATAGAAAGAGCAGGAAATTATATTAGAAGCTTCCAGAGAAACAAGGTATGCCATGATAGACCCATTTTTTCACAAGCATGAGTTAAAATCTTCACAAATAGTAATGCCTCTTTCAGAATTAAGGAAAAAGCAAGTTAACTAGGATGCTTTTCCTTACTATTTGACAGTGTAGCCTTATTGCCATCTAGAATTTATACTAATTCACTGTGAAAATTTCAGTGGCCTTGTTCTGCTGAACAGATGTTGGCATTTTATTTCCTGAACTACCTGCAATCTGCTTCTGGTTGTTGTGACTCCTGTAAGTACGGTCCTTAGAGTGCAAATGAGTCCTTTCTAACGAAAGCTGCCCAAGGAACATTGCCACAGGGATGACTTTTACATCTGAGAACATCTCCAGAACTCGCATGCATACAGCCAGCTAGCACTGCCCTGCCTTTTGCCTGTAGCTCCTGTCTGGCACAGAAAATTATTTGGGAGCTATTTAGCCAACAAATATTCTTTGGTGAGAGAGCTGAGTCAGCTGTGCAGGTGACTGTAAAGACCTCTTGTACCCTCAGTTTCTTGGCTCATGCTTGTTTTTGGCAATGAGCCGCCTTCCTCCCTCCTCATTTATTCCCTGGCAATAGGACTTAACGAGGACAAGGGCTCCCATAATCATTCCTAACCCAGGGAGACCATTGTAGAAATCAACTGGAGTGTGGGACTGTCCTTGCTGAGTAGTTTCCTGGGGAAAGATTA
>WAAG01084371.1:288-20043 GCA_013390105.1 Tichodroma muraria | reverse complement strand
ACCCTTTGTACAGGGCAAGTAGCACAGACACTGACTGCCCTTACATAATCTCTCAGACACAGCAAAAAACACTAAATAAGCTTTATCACCTAAAATGATCTTGCATTGCAACACAACAGCTTGGGGAAGAAAAAGCACATTTCATACCACAGTAACCCACCAAGATGTAGTTAAGTAACCCAATTGTTAATTAAACGATCCTCACTTTACTAAGACATAGTTCAACAACATTTGAAACCTTCCTTAAGAATGTATGATAAAAAAATTAAGTTATTGGAATTATAGATGAGAACATGACAACTGATTCTATATTTTTTAGGTCATGGAGCAGGGCAAACTATGTTGAAGACAGACTCATTTATAATGAGTCTGTCATTATAGACTAATTTATAACAATTATGTAGACTAATTTTATAACAATTAAGATCACAAAATCTAAACTTAAAAATACATTAATTACTATTTTATGCTTACAGTGATATTTTCCATCTTGACTGAGAAACACAGTGTTAGCAGTCAGCCAATGTAAGGAATAACTTTTTTTTCCTGAATAGAAATCTGCATGACAGCAGAACTAAATTCCCTGACTACTGCAGTATTGACTCTGCCATAGCAGGAAAACATTTTTAAGTGCATCAAGAACAAAGTCTGCAAAAACTCAGTAACAGAGTCCCATAAAGACTGATGAAATGCCTTCAGAATTTTTAACTGCATTTTAATAGCACATATATTTTAAACCTTCAACTGCAAGACAAAGAAATGCTATGTCCTCCCTCTCAATTACTCCTTACCTCTCTGTTTTGCAGGCTGATGCTCCTCCTCTTCAGTGGGTTCTGAAGGGTCATAATAATCACTGCCATAACGGAATCCCACTGCATTATAAGTACCATCCTCTGCCAAAGCTTCACTGAGTCTTTTATATTCCTCCTCTTGAACAAAAATGCAATTACCAACATTAGAACATATTCAGAAGCTAATTTATTAAAAAAGAAGAAGTAATATTTCTTACTTTAGTTTTTAAATAAGAAGTTTTCTCCTGATCACTTTAGCTTTCATTAAAAAATTAACAGAAAAACACAGCATGTACACATGCTGACCATTTATTTCTTCTTGAAGAGATACAGGCTGTGGATCTAATTCTAATGCAATTATGCGTATAAAAGCACAGAATTTCCTTTAAACAACACTAAAAATGAAGCAGAATGTGTTTATTTTGGGGGGGTCTGAAATCCCAGTCTGCCCTCAGAATCTGGGCAATTTCTGTGTGGCTCTACAGTTAAACTATCCTGAGGTCCTCTCACATACGCAAAGACTCCCGCTTTTCGAATCCACTGGGTACTGTCAAGATAACATCAGAAAAAGAGAGTATAAAATTAGGAGTAAATTTAGTTTCATAATAATTTATTTAAACGTGCTCTTTTAATAACCATGTTATTCCTTGAGCAATACCTTGCCTTGCCTCCTCCTCAAGCAAGTCCGTATGCAAGGCTAAATACCTCTCTTCATCACAGAGGGCTTCTATTCTAGCCTCCTCTTCGGACAATTGATAATCTCTGTTCCAGGTGGAATATTCAGCATCATATTCAGAAAGGTCATGCAGGTGACCACGCCCATCATACCTGCAGGACGAAACAGCTGGTCAATGCAAAAAACTTAGGGCTTGGGTTTATGCGACTACTTAAATACTTACCCAATAAAAGTGAAAAAAAAACAACTTATATGTTAATGCATACTCCCTTTTAGAAGTTACAATTAATTTTTCTAATCATTTGTCACCAACTACCGAAAATTTGTTTAATAGTCTAAATTCCTCTCAAAGAAACTAATAAATTATTACAATTAAAGGCAAAGGTATCCTTTAATAGTTTAAGTGGGATCCATTTCCTTAACAGCTCTTACCGTACGTGCTTCAACCAACCAATCAATGTCACTTGCAAAATACGTTTTTCTGGAAAGTCAAATAGCTTACATTCACACAAACCCGAGTACATAAATACCTATCCGTAAGAACCAAACGGTCGAAATTTCCTCGCTTCTTTCTGCTAGTCCCGAACTCTCAGGAGAAATCTTCACCATAGAAACTTGCGTCCATTGGAGGTAAAATCATGGCTAGGCTCGGCCCCTAGCCATTTGGCTGAGGAAATAAGTTCTGGGTTATGTGATAGAGAGACACACATACATAGGAACAGTAACATAAACATGCAATTTAAGGAGGTTCACCACAAAATCGGCAAAGATCAATGATGCACAGTTCCTTTCTACTAAGAAATCACTTTATTTGCAGGAAAAGCACTGTGTTGGGATAATGTTTATGCATCAGTAAGAGAAACTGATTGGAAAGTAAAGCGACAGAAAACTCGACTCCGCTGAGGTGTCTTCCCACACACAACTCTCGACTTGTGCCAACTTGCTATACCAAAAACAAAGAAAGTAAATATTCTCATAGCAAAACACAAATGAAACACAGGTCTGGTTAATCAAGCTCTGTCCACAGGCAAATTTGAACTCAAGTCTTCTCATAGCAATGTGCTTTCCTCAAAATGGTGAAAATGAACACTTCCTGCTGCTGGAGATAAAAGGAATCTATGCTTCCAAAGGAGTTTATAAGATTAGCAATTGCAAGCTGCCTTAACTCACAAATGTACATGATTTGGTACTTCAGTATGCGTGTACAGACATGCACATACTTAATGTTTGCTCCCTATGATTCCTGTAACACCTGTGAACAGGGCTCTGCTGCACAGCACCCCAAAAACAGCCTCTACCTACAAATGAGATCAGTCTCAGAAATGATTTGTACTAGAAGTGTGCAACACAACACTTCCATTGTTGTGTAAGTGAGAAATGAAACGTAGCTACAAATATTTATGGCTGTTTTGTCCTGCCTTTGTGTCTATTCCAATTTAACAAATTTATTTCAATGATAACCATCATTAATGGTGTAAGCACCAAGACAGTGCAAGGGCATTTCTTTTTTCCCCAGTCCTATGGAAGGAAATCAAAAGACCTTCCCTTACTGACATTTTTCCAAGACAAACACAGCTTTTAAGTCAAAATAAGAAAATCCTGTCCAGCACCAAAGCAATGATGAAACTGAAGGAACAAGTATCTATAGTATGTTATGTGAACCTTTTCAAACCAAAATCCTTCTACCTTTCCAACTGAGGTTTTCAGGGTCAGCCACTCTTAAATTATTCTTTCAGTGCTCCACTCAAACATAACCAACTTGGTCTCTCATCTTCCCTTCATCCAACAAAATATTCAGGTAGCCCTTTCTGAATGAATTTATTTCCAAATCCCACCCTGCAGTGCTGTAACAATTCAAGAGACCAGAAGGAACATCAAAGCAGATTCTATTACTCTCTCTGGCCACGAAGCTGGACCTATGGCACAACAACCAAAAGAAGTCAGCCCTGACATAAAATTTCAAGAGCAAGCACCCAAAATCAAATTCATTCTGTCTAATAAATCATGGCACCAGGAAAAGTAAAGAAGCGAAGTACTTTTGGGGTGTTGCATCAACAGCCTGCAGCCAGATTATGTAGGAGAAATAGGAAATCCACATTTCCTTTAAGGTGGATAAACACCTTTGCATTCCCACACTGCCCTGTTCTCACCTACAGAACGTACAATGTGCCTAATAAGTACTCCCATGCAATCAGGCTCCCTTGGATTCCAAGTGAAAAAAGAGGATGTTTGTGGTTTGCACTGAAAAGGAACAGATCATTCCAACTCTCCACCCTGCCTTGACAAGTGGAGCAGAAAGATCCATCAGACGCTGACTGCCAGGAGAGGAGGAACCTCCCAGCGCTGCCAGAGCGGGAACCCCCAAGTTCCTGCAGCGTTACCAGGGCACCCTCGGAGCGCTGTGCCGGGAGGAGCCGCCTCCAGCCCCGCCACGGAAAGGTCCCGACGCGCCTGCCAGAGCGAGCCCTCAGCTCAACCCCCGCCCTCACTGCCCACAGCACAAGGAGGGGAACAGAAAGAGGCTATCACAGGAGATCTCGCAGCACAGTCTGGGGGTTGTGTTACACCGACCTATCGATCATGATCTTGGGGTCTCCCATCCAAGGAATAAGGTGTCGCCCCTGCTCCTGGTACTGAGCCTTCTCATCATCCCGAAACAGCTTGCAGGCATAGCCGAACACCAGCAGCTCCACACGGCTACTCCCGCCTCCACCTCCACCTCCTCCGGGGGGCCCGGGCACCGTTCCCCCTCCTGACAACAACATTAGGGGCGGCGGGCCTGCTTCTTCTGCAGTCCGTCGAGACCCTCCGAGCCCTCCGTACATCACCGGGGGGTGCAGCGAGGCGGAGGCAGCTCGCAGGAGCACCAACTGTCCGAGCAGCGAGTCCCCGCACGGTCAGGCCCGCGCTAAAGCCCCCGTTCCCAGAGCACCACAGCCGCCATCACCCGAAACAAAATGGCGACGCTTCCGGTTCCGCTGGCGGCGCAGGGGCCGGGCCGGGCTTTTGGCGACAGCAGATTCAAGTCAAGTTCCAGCAGCCCGAGTGTTAAATCCGAGGATAACGCGTCTCCGCGGTACTGCCGAGGACACTGCGCGTTCGGTGATAAGGGTCGAGACCTGGCGAAGCAGTGGAACCACGGGCGCGGCCGTGACGAAAGTGCAGTAGAACGGAGGGCGAGGCGGTGTCGTCGGGCGCTCGGAGAGGCCCGAGGTGGGGCGGGGAGCGGCATGAGGGGAGCGTCTTTCCCGGCCTAAACGAGCCCCAGGAGCTTCAAACCAAAACCGAAACGGGGACTCGCGTATCCCGGTGTCCGCCACGCTGCCTTGGAGCTCCCCAGGGGAGGCGGAGGCTGAGGGGCCTCAAGGCAGTGCAGGGAGCTGCGGCACAAAGCGGGGATCAGCTTCAGGCTGGACATGTAAAGGTCGAGGGGAAAGCCTGGGAGCCAGGGGGGGAATCACAGAATCAGTTCGGGTGGGGGAAGACCTCTGAGACCATCGAGTCCATCTATGACCGAACACCACCTTGTCAACCAGACCAGGGCATCGAGTGCCGTATCCAGCCTTTCTTTGAAAGGGGAAAGGGAGGACTTGGAGCACCAAGTAAAAATTTTCAAAGAAAGTTTATAAACCAGAGAATTTTTTGCTAAGATTGTGTGATCTGGCCTGAAATTTTCAATGATGTATACTTCGGGGTTATTACTTTCATCACTCTTCAAGAAGTATCAAGAAATGCGTTATTTTGCATATTTTATTATAGAATTCTGTAAGGAAGCACATGATATTTTGTGATTCACAGTGGGAATTATTCCATATCCTTAGATTCTGAATTCCATAAATGCTGGCAGAGCTGCTAGAATGTGTGAAAAACTCTTGGCATCGTTGTACAGAAATAAAATATGTAAAATAGTGAGGGAGAAATGCAGGAACACTGAAAGAGAGGTGGATAGTTTGTATCAGCATTTAGAAGTACCTTCTACCATGTGAATTTTATAGAGGACACCAAGTATACAGATGGAAATGCACTTATCATTGTGGAACAATTTAATATCAGCTGGAAAACACTTGGAGTAAAAAAAAAAAAAGAGGAGGAAAACATAGACAAAACAAACAAAGTTTTTGATGGGGAGTATAAGAAAACAATGTGTGGTGATGATTTTATGACTTCCCAAAGTCCTCTGGTAATGCAAACGATTCAGCAGGAAGGTAGCACAGCACAAAAAGGCCTCTGCAGTAGAAGTGGCAGCATTATAAGATAACTTCTGACAAGTTTCCTGGGATATCAGCATTTTAGACAAAGACATGAACAGTGCATAAGTCAGATAAAGGACAAAAATGGAAGATTTAGTTAAAAGAATGTAATTACAGAAAGATGGAGGGAATATTTTATCCAGTAAGGCATTTTCCAGACAGCTGAGCCATTTCTAGAAGAACCAGGTGTTGATAATGTTGCCACTGAATTATTAAGAAAAGAAGGGGATAATGCCTTAAAAACTAATTTGTTTCAATTTGGTACCTTGAAAACTACATAAAGAAATGGAAAAGGGGAATTGTGTGTCTGTTTTTGAGGAAAGGGACAAAATGAAACTTGAAAGCTGGGGCAATATCTCTTTACTGCAGCAGGTGATGTTTGAGTGTCTGTGTGTTGCAGCATCTGATGTTCTGTTTGTTCACGTGCCATTAGCCTGTCATCGAAAGAGGGATTCAGAGAGGTTTCTGAAATAACAGGACAAGAGCACCACAGTTCTTTTCAGATTATTGTGTACCTGAGGGAAAGAAGAGAAACATAAGCAGACTACATACAGATCTTCAATATATTTTAAAAAGTTTGTCGTAGTGCATTATGAATTTTCATTGGAATAAAAAAGCACCCATCTGTTCCTTTTTATGCCATCATGAGTAAAAAATTAAACTTTTTTCCTTTTTTTTTACTCTACACCAACACTGGAAAGGAAATGCAGGGCTGATCATAGCATATGGTATGCTTTTTTTACCACCTTTAACAATACAGCCAGTTTTAATATCTATGAGTAAAAAAAAACACACTGAGCTTACCATAGACTTTTAAAGTCTTTATATGATAGGATGACCATGTTATTTCATTCAGACCCTTGATTAGTCCTACCTGTTCTGACTATGTTGAAGAGAGGGAAGGTGTAATGAGGAAAATTTACAAAATTAATCTCTATCCCACTCACTGTATTTATTTTCAATTTGCTGTCAGTAGGAAAACAAGGACAATGCATGTAAAAATAAGCTGTTCTTTCCTAGGCTGATAGCAGTCCATTTTCCTGTATCTTAATGGAAGTGTAGTCATTTAGTATAATTTTGCAGTTTAGCTAAAAGTGGATAATAACATTTATTCTCTAGTTTTGAAGTTTGAAATAAAAGTGTGTTGTGCTGATTCTGAATAAAAGTTTTATTTCTATCATGTTTAATCAATAGTCAATTTAATGCCAGTCCGTGCAGCACAGTGGCTTCTGTACGTATCCATGGCTGAGCAAGGCTGGCTTCACAGGCTTGCTTGCAGAACCTCTGGCTTTGCAGGGTTTCAGCAGAGGCTGAAATGCTTAAGCTATGGGAAACAGAATTAACTGAGAAAGTTGGTGTGAGTCTGCTTCAGCCACACACAACTCCTTGGAACCAGGAGCTTGAGAGTCTGCTGGCTGGTGGAATCTTTTCAGAAGAAGCAGCTGTTATTGGACATTGAATTGCTTACTCGCTATGGATTTTTTTCTTTAAAATGATGCTTTATTTGTGCCTCTTACAGTCTTCCAGCCAGACGAATTATGATCATGTCAAACTCTCAATCATAAGCGTTATAGAAATAGAGGACTAGCAGAGATTTGCATACTTGTTTATGCAGTAAATCAGGAAAAGATTTCATTATTTGAAGTACCAGTTGAGGTAGAGAAATTTCTGCTATCTTAGAGAAAAGCTTTTGCAATAGGTATAATCTGTTTCTGTGTATACATTATACATTCATATAACAGTGACATTTCTTATGCATGAATTGCCTGAAAATATGCTGATTATAGCAGTACGTTTGCCTGCACCAAAGTATTGTTCTATGCCTGTGGGTTACATATTAAATGACTTTAATTAGAGAAGATGGATTAGTCTGGAAATTCATGTGATTTACACCACAACAGAGGCAACGCAGTGTTTACATGGCATGGTGCTGCTGTGACCCTCTTCCTCAATTCTAGTCTCTCTCTGTTGCTGCTTTTACACCTCCAGCCTGATTGTTGTGTTTGCAGTTCTACAACAGGGACAGAAGGCAGTGATGATTCATGCCAGCAATTTGGAGTACTTTGAAGCTGAGTTACATATAGTGGGAACAAAATCCCGATTTCATTAAAGTTGATGGCAAAATCCTCATTGAATGAAGTGGGACCTGACTTCTGATTCCAAGTAGGAAATGAGTTGTCCTAAGTGGGCATATTATAAGCACCTCTGGATAACTCAAATGGCACAGAATTGCAAACAAAATGCCTCTCTAATATCTCACAAAAATTATTTGAGTAATATACTTTATGAATAACATCAGTTGATGACCTCTCTCTCAGAAGTATATGGGTTGTTTTTTGACTTGTACTGTATATTAGGTTAAATAACGTTGATGTGATAACAATCCAGTCACAGTCCCTGCCAAATAAATTACTTGAAAATACAAAGTGTATTTAATCTCATTAAGGGTAACCACATGGAAAAAAATTATCATCCCTTGTAATGAAGCTGTCAGTGATGTCATATGGAGAGTGAATACTGCAAATCAATGCAAGTTTTTTCTGTCAGCATCCAGGAAACAAGAATGTTAAAATTTGGCAGTGAAATCTTAAAATATAGACAATAAGTAATTGATTTTTTTAAACTATTAATTTCTCTGTCTTACAGTAACTTGATTTAGCTAGATTTGTACCAAGCCTATTACTAACTGCAGAGGAGAGAGCTACTGAGCAGGCACGCAGAGTGTCACAGACTAACACAAATAGAAACAAACCTGAAATTTCGTTGAGGCTCTTGAATTTCATAGCTCCGCTCTTCTTTGCTGCAGCGTTTGTAACAGAATTCCTGTGAACAAAATATACAGACAAGTTCCAGTTGTTGCCGTATTAATGGCAAGAGGAGAGATGGGGATGTGTTGTGATTCTGTACACTGACATCTACACAAACTTACAAACGGGTAGAACAGACTTGGAAAAAGCACTGCCCTTATCACTGCTAGGTGGATTCATCTTTTACAGGCTTTGTGCTCTGTACCAGCCTACCTTCTTCCTGAGGATTTACAAAACACTGTGCACTTCAAGAATATATGGTGGTGATGACTTTGATATCAAACTGCTGTCACCTGTCAAACAAAGCTTGACAGCTGCTTGGCTGCTATTAGCAGTACTACAGAAGTGCCTGTAGCAGCCAGCACAGCTGCTTATACACAAAGGAAAAGTGGGTGGATAAATAGCAGATCATTCTTAATTAGAAATTTAAGATCTTGTTAGAATGCAGTTGTACATTATGAAGAACTTAAGTGTATGAGCTGTTGCATGCAACTGTTTGAATCTTTTCATGGAGTACTCGGCTTGACAGATCTACTATTTTTAGAAGTAATTTAAGATCTTTAATGGGCATCTCAAATATCCTGTTCAATGGGAAACAGCATCATTAGCACAACATGCAGAAACATGCAGATAAACAGTGAGTTAACAGTTCCAGAAAGTGCTTTACACTTAGTAGAGGAGTCTCCTACTCACTCAGTGGTATTGTCTAACTGCTCAGTGAGGTGGTCTGAGTGATTTTTACCCTCTGCAGTAGGCTGCGCAGTTTAGACAGGTCAGTCTCTGACTTTTGGAGAGGATTCTGCCTGTCAGCTTCTATACCTTTTAAAATGGCCACATTTGTTGCCAGGCAATTATCATTTTGTCATTGTGATTAAATGGAAAAAAGCATTGTATTCAAATGACAGCATCAAGTATATTTCAGTATTGCCGAACCTAAACATTACGCTTTTCACCTCATATCCATATCCATCTGTAATCTTGCCTTCTCTCCCCTGTCGCTAGAGCAACACCACAGGGCATCATGTAGCTGAAACATGTAGCTGAAGAGCCCTTCCTAAATGCCAAGTATCTTTGTTTCAGCTGCCTTGGAGAGGACATCAGACATCAGATATGGTCTAGGTGTAATGCCACCAAGGCTCAGTCCCTGTCCTGTGAGGGTTAAAATCTTCCTTCCTTTCCTCTTCCCCACTCAAGGGCACGGAGAGAAATCACATCCCTGTATCATGTCCAAGCTGACAGAACTTGGGATGGACCCAGATTTCCTAATGCCAAGCGTGGTATTCTCCCTGCTGTGCTGCATTTTGCATAGGATGTGGTGGGAGCAGGCCCTTGGTTTACTCCACGCAGCTGTTGACTCTGCAATCACCTCAGGGAGTAGAACACGCTTGCTGAATTTGAGTATATGCTTTTTTCAGTCTTCTGTAGATACACCTGTGTAATGAAAACTCAATAAAATTTTAATGGTTAAAAAAAACCCCAGACAACAAACCAACCCTTTCATCATTATCTCATTGCAGGCAGGTCACGCCAAGGTGTCACTAGCCTAGAATCTAAACAGCGTCTAACCAGCAGAAGTCATTCTTCAAACATGAATCCCAGAATGAGCCACTGCATTATGTAACATTTATGAATTATTCACTAGGTCTGATTTAGCATTCATCCTGCTACTTAAGCTAAAACCAACCCTGTATTTGCAGGTAAAAAAATCAGAGTTTTCATTACAGTGGATAGTAATGCAAATTGTTACTTTATTCTTAGCTGGCAATATTGTTACCATGATAAAGTTACATACAGATAGAAATTGTATCACTTCATACTTTGAAGTCCTCGGACACCCAAAATCCATTCTTGTCAAGTTATTTTATGTGTGTATACATATATGCGTTGTTTTTATATCTATTTACAAAGTCATACACAGCAGAACCTCTACCTTTGGACTTTGAGTAATGCCAGAGAGGCAAAATAAAAGGACTGTGCAAATAACAATATATTCAAGTAGTTAGTATCGCATTATATTCGGGCTGTGTGCTAAGCAATCCTTCATGTCTGCTTGTCTTTCTTTCTCCATTCATTTTTCAGTATGACTTTTCCTTGTGCAGTACGCGCAATGCATTCAGCATCTCCTTTTTCCAGCTGCAAAGGTTACAAATTACATTCTTTGACTTTTCCCTTTGTTTGTGCACAGCAGTTGAATACATTGATTCCCAAGGGTAATAACCTACAGTGGTTGGTTCTGTCTGGAATACTGACTGTATGAATCAATATAATTGACTGGTGATATTAATTATTTCAGCAAATTTTCGAGCCCAGTGTTGCAGCTTTTATTCAATTACGTATTATTTAGTCCCCCATAGTTATGTAAGACAGCAGGAACATGGGTTATGTAACCTAAAGGATAAGTTCTTTTTATTTGCAAAGTAATTATAGCTTTCTTCCTGCAGTGAAAGGGTCAAATGCTCCTCCCCAGACCCATTCGGCCAACTACAGAAGGCATGAAAGATTGGATTGCAGTTGGATGGTAGCTCTCAAGTCAGTTGGTCCACTGACTTGAACAGAGATTTTCCAACTTTGGTGTGTTTCATCAACCTATGGGACCACAGGACAATAAAATTAACTCTCTGCAGTTTGCCTCTCTGGCCTGTGTAGCCCATGTCCTTGTCCTCAGACCTCCGGAAAACTTCTGAGGAGTCCTTGAAAAAAGGTCTTAGAGCAGGCCTGAGGGATCAGCTCTCTTAGAGTCTAGGACTGGATATCCCCAGGGCCTGTGCAGGCTATCCAAATCCACATTCAGGATTTCTGAAGAGAGCTGGAAAATGGTGAAGATCAGATCGTGTCTTGCATGCATGAGATGTGAAATTTAACATTAAAGACCCTTGACGCATGAAAACAGCAGGATCATCCTTTCATGAAAATTCAGTTCTGTGCTGTTCATTTTGAAGTACCTGCTGTTACTGCTTATATGCTGTACGTATCCAGTGATTAATTGCTTTCATTCTCTCCATGATTTCTTATGCCTTTTTTTTCTTTTTTTTTTTTTCTTTTCCTGATCATCTATCATTGTGCTAAGCCTAACATTAACATGTTACATGTGACAATAGTCACAGACATGACTAGATGAATGCCCTAGAGAACTGGCATTGGAATGCCCCACTGAGAAGGCTATTGATGGCTGAACTTTTGCACCCAAGTCTTTTTAACTCACTGTTATTTGAACCCTTGTAAAAGGCTGATCTCATAAATACTGTTTTCTGTGCAATGTTAATAAGAGATTTTGTGTTCTGACAGGACTGTCAGTATGGGATTGATAACTATGCCTTTGAAAGAGGTCCCCAAAAGTGAAATGACAACACTCTTCTGTTTCATATATACGTTTAGTGTGACATAAATTAAGGTATAAATTTAGTAGTGGTTCTGGAATGTCTACACAATACACGTGTTTTAACCCCATGGAAGAACCACCCGGAGCAGAGTCATACCTTACAGAGGATCTCCAGAGACCTTCATGGATTTCTGCCACAGGCTGCCACAGAGCTGTTGTTAACCTAACCTTTAGCAAAGGGAAGTTTCCCAGATGTAACATGTAAATAGCTCCTGCTGAGCCATACAGCGCTGACACCTCTTTAGAAATGAAGTTTCTGAAGTCCAGCTTCTCACAAAACAGAAGCTTTCTGGTTGTAAAAGAATGGGAAGATGCTTTTAGGAGAGGAGCAACACTTTGTGACAACCTTCTCAACCTCAAAAAAGCACATGATGGAAACTGACAGGTTCCTTTCCTTTTCCTTGGATGGAGAAGACACTTGTCTCATTCTATTCCCTTTTCGGTATTGCTGCTTTTAAAGTGACAAATGAATAAATAAATAACATCTGGGTTGCAGAGCAACCATCTGGGAAAATCTTGGAAGTGAAATGTAGAAGGGTCCCCAGAGAATGCTCAAGAGGTAGAGAATGGAAAATAACCTGCAGATGCAGTCACCAGAGCAAGGGGCTCCAGCTGCCCCAGCACAGGCGTGGCGAGGAGCCCATCCCTCGCCTGGACTGACAGCCATCCTTCCCTGGTGCTGTGGGCACAGCCTGGATCTGTCTCCAGGAGTCTAACTGGGAGAAACACAACATTATGCAGGGACCCTGTCCCCCTGCTAGATATCCTGTCTCTTATTTTTGAATACACCTCTGTTTTAGACACGCATTAAAGATATTTATAACACAGCTTTGAATAGCAATGCATTATGTGGTTTGTTAGACCTGAAGTGCAGTTCCATGGTAAAATTGATTTAACCCTTACCTTTCCTTTTCCTTCCCAACCTACAAGCTTACATTCTCTCCCCTCTTGTGCTGGCACCAGCTAGGCTTGCTGGGCTCTGCAGCCACCTTAATCAGGAAGGTTTTGCAGTGGNTATATCAGGTTTGTTCACAAAATACAGTTTTTTTCCTGAACAAACAGGATTTTTGTTCCTGAACAAAAATTTATATAGATATATTTTACATATATATGTACAGGTTTGTTCCTGAACAGGTTTGTAATATTTTACAGCTTAGGCAGGAATCAAAAAAAGAAAAGGATATCCTTAGTCCTACTTGAAGACGATGTCATTTTCCCACAAAGCTGACAGGAACAGTTTCTATGACTTTTTGTTCATGTACCAAAGGCTCAGCATTATGGCCTGATGGAAAACCAGAATAGTCTATCCTGAGTGCATATGAAGAGAAACTTATTGCTGTCAGTTTTGATTCCATTTTTTCACTTGTTTACCAAGCTGTGCACTCTATACACATTAGATATGTGTAATACATATCTAACATATTATACGTAATTATAAAATACCTATAGGCACAACAGAAAGAATATGAATTTCACTTCTTTGTCCACCTGACTGCATTGTAGATCAAAATGCTGCCAAACTTTTAACAGGTCTTTGTCAGAAATGGTGAAAATTAAATGTAGACATTCCAGAGCCAGATGCTAGGGCAATATTACTATCAAAAGTTTGAACAGACATGATTTACAGACTTTTTTGCTTGTGGGCATAAAGTACAAGATCATGCCATTGCACCTTTGTCATCGCTGTAAGTACAACCTTGACTAATTCAGTGTAGCACGACTTGTTCCTCATTCCCCTTCTTGCCAGCCCATGGCCAAATAACTCACTAAGCTTTTATGTGGCTCTTTATCAGTGGTTTCTCTTCACTTAAACTGTAAGCTCAGTTCCTGCTGCCCAGAAATCAGGTTACACTGTCACACACACAGGCTGTACCATTCATGTTATGTAAAAAAACCCCACCCTGTTGGCCCTAGAGAGAAACTCCTATTCTTGTGCCTCTTGCATCTTCTGGGTCAAAAAATGTTTTAGTCACTCAAAAGATCAGTCAGCAAGTCACATTCAGTGAGAGCCTGTGCTCTGTTGGAACTGGTGCATCAGCTCAGTCCTGGGCTTCTTTTGAATTTACAAGCACTAATTCAAAAGCTGGGCCAGAATACAACCCCTTCCAAGCACATTTGCAGTTAATAACAATCTTCCTGCACTGCTGTCCAGGCAGACTGCAGCCTGAAATGCTCTCATTCTAGTTTAATCTAAACCAATTAGGTTTATAATTTATTGTTATTTCTGGCTTGCAGAAAAATAACTCAAAGTGAAATGAAACCACTAATAAGCAAATATCTCTTCCAACGTCACTTAATGGATTCTTAAACTCTTCAACACCTCTAAATTCAGTTTCTTATTTGGAGAATGCCTACCTGCACTTCAAAATACCAATCTATTATTAAGTCTACCTATCAACCATGAATTCGTTTACATCAACCAGATTTTTTGTGATATGTAGACTGGCATTAAAAGACAGCAAATACATTTTATGTAATCTCGGTTACAGGTTGATAGGAACAGAGTCCCTGAAGAAAACCAAGATTTTTGGCATGCTACTTTTGCTGCTTCTGAGAATATAAAAGATTTGTAATTTATTAGAAACTGAAAAGCTACCTTTGTTTAGTTTATCTGTGCCTCAGAGTCTCCTGATCACTGTCAGCAAGTGCTAAAAAGTTAAAAGGGAGGAAATACGGTGAAATGCTGCTAGAAGGTAGTGCAGTCTAAGATTGAATACAAGGACTCTTGGGCTCAATTCCAGCCTCTGGAAATTTGCTGGGGATGAAATTCATTTATGTGCAAGCAGCTGTCCTGGAACACACACACCTTTTATGTTCCCATATAAATGGAAAAAAAAGTTTCATGATGGATTGGCCAACTGCACTGGATATGAAGAGTAAAGCTCTGCACATCCTCCTGCCCCCTCCCCATCTACAGGATCACACCAAGATAACCCAACACTTCTGTGAGTTCCATAATCACTTGGAGCTCACTGAAGGGGATCAGTGAGCGTCCAGCCAGGAGTAACGTAATGACATGAAAGAAAAGACAGAAATCTTTAGGCAGAATTCTAGGAAAAATTGTCTAAGGTATGATTATGTGACAGACTCCAGGAGAAAACAGTGGGTAGTCTCCATCAATGCTTAATTAACAGGATAAAGCAACAGAAAAGAAAAGATGGCTAGGAACAATGTTTCATGCAGAACAGAAAAAATAATTTAATTCAATTCCTTCTTCTGTCTGTGCTCAGCTGAGCTGGTAACCCTGGCTTTGAGGTATTTCTCACTATGCCTGGAAGGAGGGACATGTCTGGAATGCTCCTTCCAATTGACTGTAACTTTCCAGGAGCAGTCGAGGTAGTGGTGGGCAAAGTGCAGCTGCTTCTGCTGAAGCTGCCGGAGGGGATGAGGCTGCTCACTTCCAGCTGGGGATCTCCCCAGGGGGAGCAGCTGTGGGCAGCCCAGCCCTGCCTGCAGCACAGCACTGCTCCCTGGGCAGTGAGCAGCAGCAGGGGAGCAAGCCCTGGAGAGCAGGAGCTCTGCAAACCCCAGCATGTCCATAGCGACTCCTTAAACACAACATGATAATGCACATTATAAATACTAGTAATCTGTGACATATGTGCATCTATGACACAGATAACTAGACAGAGAAACCCAGAAGTCTCACTTCTCCCTAGATGTCCTTGAAATTTCCTCAAAGGCTTAAATCCATTCTAGGGGTTTACTTTATCAATCCTTGTCTCACAGAGCAAAGGCATTTTTCTAAGATTACTGATGTGCTGTAGAATACAAAATCTAAACGGGATACTGTCAAAGTCATCTGGTTAGAAATAAATGGGGTAATCTTCATAGTCCTGAAGTCACTAAAACAGATATGATACTTTTATCTGTGCCCATATATGTATACAGTTTATCAGTGCAATTACAGGTATAGAAGATTATATTTATCTTTGCTTTCCTGTGAAATGGAAAAGGAGGAAATTATTTGTCTTCTGAAAGACGAATTGAGTGGAAATTGAAGACGTACTGATTGTGATAGACAAACATCAAGAGAGAAACGGTAAACAAATAGCTACAAATTATATCATTAAACCATGCAAATCAAATCCATTTAATCCTATTTAGGTTTGGGGGGTTTTAATTCTGGTAATTGAAATGAATATTTTTTTAGTGCTTACTAAAGAGGACAGCTGTTGCTTTCTCCAGTATTTTGCTAACACCAGTGGCTTACAGCTGTGTGCAAGTCAAGAACAAAACTTTTTCCCGACCAGCCAGGCAGCAGCTGCAGAGGGACAGTACCAACTTCAACATTGCAAGCTTATTTTAGGCACCATCTTGAGAGCACTTCTCATTGCAGAAGTCATCTGCCAATGTAACGTACCCTCCTCTACAGCCAAACAGGCTGCAAAACGTTCTCTTCTTTTAGACGTCAGCATCAACCCTGCTGATAGCTGTTAGGGAAAATGTTCATTGCACATCAAAATATTTAATGCTAAGGTAGTGCACAGCTTCTCTGAGTACACAGCTCTTCTTGCATGAGAAGAGCCTATAGATCTGTGCTTGTATTTTTAAAGATTACATTATCTGCATTTCTTCCTCTCATCCAAGTGGATATATGTGCAGAGAATTTGCAGGTGAGAAACTACACCAGTGAGGCATTGAGTGATTCATCTTTCTGATAATGACAACAAAATCAAAGAACAGAAAGCTCAGAGGGAGATGAGAAAGATAAATTATTCTTTGAGAGTGATGGATGGAATTGTAATGTTCCCATATCTATATGTAGTGGCACCATATAAGACTGTAATTTGTACTATCAAGTAGATCCAGGAGTATCTTTGGTTTATTCCATGAAGTGTTAATGACAATTTTCAGATAAAGGTTGCTCACCAGCTCTTACAAATACGTATTTATCCATGCAACTTAATGCCAAAACAAGTACAATTACTGTGTGCTTAAACCCAACAAAATCAACACTGAGTTTTTACAACTGACTTCACCAAATAACAAAGGCTCACAAACCTGTCAAGAAAAAAAGTGAAAGATAAATTCTCCCAAGGACTTCTGTGAAAAATAGTGACAAATACTAGTTGTCTTCACTGGAAATATTTTAGTGGAGATGCTGATGACAGAAATCCTGGTACATATGGAACACACTCTTTCCCACCATTCAAAGATAATAGAGCAGGTGGTCAGTGGATCAGTCATTCCTCAAGCTTTCAGGCATCTGCTCTTATTGATTACACAAGCACAGCATGTGTGTTTTTAGATATTGTTTCAACTCCTTTTAGTAATGGAAATGACATTTTTAGCTTACAGCATGATTTTGCGAAATATCTAATTCAAAAATCTCTTAGAAATGTTTTAAATAGCTTTATCAAAGAATTTCTTGCCTCATACAAAGACCTAAGATCCACAAGCATCTTCCTGTAAATACTTTTCACCTCTCCCAGCTTGCACTAGAAGAGTCATGGAGGTCTCTGTGGGTTTTCTGCAGTGTGTAAAGCTGCAAAGCCTCAGCAAGCAAAAAATGCCCTTATTTACCATTTTTTCCTTCAAAGTCAGTCATTCCAATGGCTTCCCTGTTATTATGCATATTATAATTTTTGCCCAAATACATTTGTGAGTCAACTGGAAAAGCTGTGATTTCTGCAGGGAACTTGTTGTATTGGGGAGACACGAATTCCTTTATAAGCTGTTCATTTAAGAAGTTCTTGAAGGTGGCATTCCCCAGGGATTCTGAACTCAGATCCAGAGTCCCTTCAAGACTTCCTGTCAATGACCTTCTTCAGTACACCTGAAATTCATGACTGTGTACACAGGGTTCTGAGGGTCTCACTAGAGACTTAAAAGGTGACTCCTTTGATGCCTGAGGTTAAACAGCTCAGGAAAAAACTTGAAAAGATCTCCAGGTTCCAAAGCATTCTGAGTTCCACTTGTTTATAACAATTAAGTGACCAGATTTTCAAGTTTAAGAGGTCAAACGGTGAGAAGGAGACAATGGTATTTGGATCAAAGCTTATGAGTTTAATCATGGGTATTTAGGACGGGGCTGTGCAGGGGGAGCAGCGTAAATACCATTGAGTTGTGAAGTGGTACATTGGGCACTTTGTGAAAGGTACATGCTGGAAGGGATTTGGAACGTTTCCGTTATATATGGATTTGGTCATTATGAGACATTCTAGAGAGGTTTTTTAGCTTAAATGTGAAACTTGCATGAAAACATATCAGGCATGGATAATTTAGGAAATTCCTGTGGCATGTAAGTTTCCATTGTGTTTCAGATCAGTTCAACTCAGGATTGCTGCAAAACTTGAAATATAGGTAATGGCAAGCAAGATTTATGCAGAGAGAATTTGTTCCACTTCCCTGGAATGCTTTCTTGAGGGTAGCAGTGCAGAGGTATGTTCATGGCATCACTTTTATGTGTCTAAAGTTGACACTACTGAGGAAGTTTGCTTCTACTCAAGTACATTAGTCATCTCCTGGATAGTCAAACTTGTTTGTCCCTTGAGAGCACTTGAGGGAAATATGACTGATGGCAATAAAACTACTGGCAGGAATGTGTTATTGCCAGCAGACAATCACAGAGTTACCTATCTCCCCACAGGCATTTCCCATATATCTCAAGATGTTTGTTATGAGCAACTGATTTCTCTGGAGAAGCCTAAATTACTTCTGTGCTCCTGGCAGATGTTCTGCCATACCTAGAAAACTCACTTTGACACACACAGTGATAGATATCATTTTACAGTCACAGAAGGGACCTCTGGAGATCTTCCCCTGCAAACCCGCTGTTCAAAGCAGGGTTAAGCAAAGTGGGCTGCTCAGGACATTGTCTGATCTCCCACAACCACACATTAGCCCACATCCAACAGCAGAACTGATGTCCATTAATTACACTGTGATGCCTAGACCAGGTTAGGTCAGAGGCCACCTTAGCCTGGGATTTAGTCTCCAGTAGCAAAAGCCTTAGGAATTCTAGGAGAACAAGGCACATATCTTGTGATACTTATCTCAGCCCTCAGTGATCTGCAGCTCAGGCAGTTCCCAGACCAGAGGTGGTATCTTTGGTTTGAGCACCTGCAGACGAATTTTCTTCCCATAATTTTTCCTCATTCATTGATTACACTTCACAGTTCCTATATAACTTCTAGACAGCTGCCAAAGGTATCAAGACTTTTGCATGAACTATGTAAGTATCCTCTGGGATGGCTACTCTGATTTAACAGGTTAGTAAATGAAGTACAACCAGGAAGAGAGCTTGAATCTCAGAACTATGACCAGCTGAAAATCCTACTGTTCACAAACCAGACAAAATAAAACTAGAAAAACACCCCAAGCCATAACCAACACAGAGTGGGCAGAATTCAGGTTTCAGCTTCCTTCACACCATGTGCTGAGGCTGACAGAGTTAGATGCTGCTCAAAGCTACCAGCTAATCACAACCAAGCATGCCCATGAAAAACAAACCCATTTTATAACTCACAGGTGTAATTTAAAACCAAGCACAACCCTTGCTAGTGGGAGACTTTTGGATCCTTGGTGGATCATATTTCTATAGTTGAAGAATCATGTTCTTACTAAGAGGGGGTTCTGTACCTCTAGTCTTGTTAAATATGTCTCACATTGGCATTTAATTGTATTTGAGCACTTGAAATTAATATGCCTTATTTATGGCTAAAGTGCTGGCAGCCTTCATAAACAATGTATTAACATTCATTTCTAAACTTCTAGATTAGTTAAGCTCCATCAACAAATCTGACACTAATGGTAGCAGATCTATGAAATACATGTGTTGAATATTTTATAATGTTGATATAATATCTGGAAATTAAAGAAAATTAGTTAAATTGCGACTGTGTACAGA
>WAAG01084370.1:6145-20771 GCA_013390105.1 Tichodroma muraria | reverse complement strand
ATCTCCTCTTTTTTCAGCCTAATAGGCAAGTTATCAGGGAATTTTCTTCTTAACTTGTGATCTAGAAGCTCTCATTTTCAATTCTAGAAATGGATAAATGAGCGTTTCAGAGAATCATGATTCCAAGTAGATGAACACTACACTGATAAAAGACTCTTCTATATTGCCAGGGTAGTTGCAAAGACAGTTTTGGTCTGTCTTTTTAGCACAATAAGAGTCAGGCTCAGAAATCTAAAATTGTCATGACATCCATTAGCACCTCATAAAGCCAGAGGCCCCAGCCTGGCATGTACTGGGACCATGATGCCCATTTGGAGCAGGGAGCTGCACCAGCAACACAGAGACATGGAGAACATGGCACAGAGAATAAAAGCTGCAGAATAGCATCCAACACTTTTTCTTGTACAGAAAGCAAGAGTTTGCCATCCCCAAGGCAAAAATGCATGAAATTCCAGCTATGTTGCACTCTGAACATCAATTCTTCCCATTGACCCTTCAAACTTGAGAAAAAGGAGATTTTTGGTTGTTCTCCTTCAAGAGCTATTATCTTGATTAAGCAGCTCCTTCTCCTCTCCTGAATGAGGCTGCACTTGGACAACAGATGATGGGAGACTGATTTTGCATGAAGCCTGTGATGGGGAGATCCTTGGCCATAAGGGGCATAGAAGGAGCATAACAATTATTTGGTCTTTTCAGTAGTCACTACATGTATAGAAGAGAGGAAACTATAGTATATCTAATGTAGTAGAAAGAAAACTGAAGCCATTACAAATATCTTAATTTCTGCTCAGTATTTAGCAGAAGAGTTTTGCCACGCTTCAGCCTCTCAGTTGGGAGAAATTACAATGCCCTATGAATAATAGATGAAGTGCTATTTTGATGATGTAAATTAGTATTAATGCAGAAGATTATTTTAATAGTGTGCATAAATGGAATTTTCAGTGCTGAAAGGAACCCTAATTAAATCTGATTCTTTCAACCATTCGCTGGTATGCCACTCAGCATTTTGGCAGGGGGGAGGCTGTTTGTTTTCTCTAACACTTATTTCTGTCTCCTCTTTAAATCATTTATTGTTATATTTAGTCACTACAATCAAAAAGTAAAATAAAACCCTAATGATGAAGTCAAACAAGAAGCTTTTAATAATGCAGAGCACGCCATACTAGAAGGAAAACATGTCAGTACCTAGGGAGAGTCATACTGGGGACAGGCATGCTTTAATGCTAGGAAGCTGCAGAAACTACTTTCCATTCCTCTTGCTTGTTTGTAACAAAACTTTGGAATTTCATCAGCACAGAACAGCCACGCGCTGTTCCTGCAGAAAGCCCAAGGGATTTTGCTGCCTTGACCTTCGCTTTGCCCGTTGCACACAACATACACAATGTGTACTGCTCAGTGATATACATTCACCATTACCACATAATTGGAACACTGCATTAGATCTGGCTTGGGAAAAACTGGCAGTCACATCACTTCTTTCAAAGGTTTTTTGTCCCACAGGAATTTCCCATTCAGCAGGCATCTACCCAAAGCCCTGCTCACATAAGAGTGACTTCGCTATTTGGACTGACCTTCTGCAAGTTCAAGTGCTTCTAAATAATGTTTTCTAATCCATGTGCAGGAAAAGAATTATATCAATGAGATTACTGTACAACCTGTCATGTGCTGTGCTAGTCTTTTGAGCAATATTTATGACCATGTATTGTGCTATAAAGCATAATGAACAATGACAAAATATCAATGGTATATTCATCTGAAGAGTCATTATTTATATGTTTTATGACAGAGTTGTTCCATAATTTATTGTAAAGCTGCTTGGTGTTGAAAATACATTGTGCAATAGTTTCTAATATATGTTCACAGTACATTATTGCAGCACTGAGATTAAAATCAGGTGTTTATTACTGAGGCATTTTTAATCTGGTACAAATCATAAAGGAGAAGCCAGGAGTCACTCACCAGCTTGGTAGAAATTGGAGTTAATGAAATACTTACACGAGAACAATAGCTGCTGTCAAACTGGAAGGCCATTGACAACAGACTGCAGAGCTTCTGCATTCAGGACAAAATATGAGGCTTATTCCAAGTTCATTTCATTTGCTTTTGTTCTGGTGATGTTGATACAGATATAAATGCCTATTTACAGATAAAAAAACAGTTTTTGAATCACTCCTCTGGATAAAGAGACCGTGAGGAATTTAAGTTTTTGTTGTCCTCCAACCTTCAGTAACATCTCTCTAAGGTAGGGATAGAGGTTGTCATCCCTGCACGTCCAGGCTTTCTTCCTCCATAGATGCCACTGGCTCCTCAAACCTGTCAGCAGAGCACACGGCATCAGTGCACCTCAACCAAGTTCTGAGGAATTGAGAGAACTACACACCCAGGCCATGGAAGAGGAGAAAAAACCCAGTGATCAAGGCACAGGTATTTGTGCTGTACACATCTATCCTCCAATGAAATCACACCTGTTTCTCCTCCTGAATCACATTTTTCTACTAAAGAGAACATCATTTTGAAGCCTGCAGTCACCACTTCTATCTCCTCACGATCCATCCCACCTTTTCAAGGATGCTCACAAAATGTGCCCCCGACCTCTTGATGGCCAGCTCAGGTTGCTCTGGGAAGGCAGCACTGCCCACTTGACTGACTTTCCACAGGACAGGCTTTTGGGGGTTCCCCCCACCAGCCCCTTGATGACATCTAACCACAGAACTAGACTAGGAAAATAAGCAAATTAATTGACTAAGTGACACCTGGGCCAGACGTGGGTGTAAGCACAGCATAAAGCGTATTGCAGAGAAAAGGTTCTCTGAGCACACCAGTTAAATTCACCAACCCCAGTGGGCTTGGGGAAATGTCAGTTCAGGTCCATCACCAATAAATCTGTTTCAACACTAATATTGGTGGTCACATTTAATTTTCTTCTGTGACTTGTGTTGTGTGACTGACATGTGCTTCCTCTGTGCTGTTCTTCAAGGGCCAGCACCAGGGTGAGATTTTTCAGTAAGACCTGCACCTTGCACAAAAATGGGAGGTCAAAATAATATGTGGCTAATAATTAACTCATCTTCTCATATTTTTAAATTCCTCATAACATTATATTAAAAAATATAGTGCAGTCATAGACCTAAAGGTATATCATTGCCATCAGTGTCATAAAAATTGCTCTCAGAGAAGCAATAATGAGGACTCCAGCATTGCATACTCTCAGCCAACTTTCAGGGTTTGTAATGTGTCACTGCTATTTGTCTGCAGTCATTAAGGAGGTCATCTGACAAGACAGATCTGAACTTGGACTTCAATATTTTCATCATGGAAATTTAAGCTTCACTCAGATGTGTTGACCTGAAAGAGGCACTTAATCAAAAGGGATCTCTGCTCAGAAAGAGAAAGCTGAGGTTTTTCCAGTAATGGCTAAAAATATGGTTGTCGTGGCTGTTCATTTAATTGCACATCTGTTTGCAAGGTTATGATTTCCATTCCAGTTCACTGACATTTATTTTCAAGACACTTCCAATCTGATTAGAAATTCTGCATATAAGTCTAGCAGCCACAAAACTAAGAAAGAGGTGTGTTGTAGCTGAAGATAAAAAGTGACATCTTAAAATTCTTAACATTTTCCAAATACTCTGAGTACAACAACTTAGAAAAATTCATTTCTTCTTTGACTTTCTTTGGAAATGTAGAGAAAAATAAGGGTTTTTTTAAACTAGGCTAAGTTCAAACTTCATACCTGAAGCAATTATTGGTGAAATGATTTGTGTCTGTTTTACTTTCACCTTGAATTTCAAGATTAAGGTCTTTACGTTTGGATGTCAGTTCAAAACTTAATGCCAAAAGCCAGACACATGTGGAGGACCACTGAGTCCTTTGTACTGCTCACCTCTCTCATCCAAGTAGTGGCATATTTCTGGAAGAAGATTTTGAAATCTTATCAGTGGCTTTTTTTTGCAGTATTGTGTGGAGAAGGCAGGCAGCTGTAATGTGCACTATTTAAAGATCATTTTGAAAATGTAAGTAATGGAATCTGACAGGGGTGAAATTTTCTGTCCTTAGGATGGTCTGTGGTACCAAAGGAGTGCTGTTAACCTTAGCAGGGAATTAGGGCCCCCGAAAAGACAACTCCTTCCAGTGCAGTATCCTCATCACTCAGGCAAGGGAAAACCACCAGCTTCTTCTATCGAAGCAAGTTGAGGAACGAGCACTTTCATGTCTTCCATCTACCTTTTGAATAGCAAGAAAATGTTTCCTTCCAGTGTTCCTTTTGTAAGGGTTTTAACCCAATTCCATGGATATCATTCAAGTGAGTTCTGGTGTGTGTTGACAGCAGCTGCTGACTTGTCCAAGAGAAAGACAGTAAGCATGGGACTTCCAACTTTTTTCAATTCTCCTCAAATTTTTGTCTTACAGCTTCAATGTACATTGCTTTCATACTCCTAGAAATCTGAATACCATGCATAAAAGTCAGAATATATCTTTATAGTTTTCAGACAAAAAGTTTGCTGTTGCAAGGTGACCCTCTTCTACCAACTCGACATCTTCATTACATTTCTTTTTGGAGAAGATTTCTCATGGAAGATGTTGCAGCTTCAGGTTAGATTGGTAAACATGAGTAGGTCCAACACTAGCCTCAGATCTGGGGTATAGCAGTTCTTCCACACTGGCTGGCCTCCTGGCTAAAAAACCTTCCTCTCAACACATTTTGATCTCCCAAACAGCTCAGAATGCCGCCTGCTTCCTTTTACTCATCATGCAAAGTGGCAGGACAGGAGGCACAGGTATCCAGTTTTTCATCCTGACACCTAAATTGGAAATGCTTATTGTGTTTTCCAGATCTCTTTCTTTAGCCTTATTTGTGTACCTTCTGTCAAAAGAATGCTGAATAAGCCTCTGGAAGACCAAGAGGCAGGTATCCTGAAGTAGGCACGTTGATGGATACTTCAGGAATTACTTGTCCTTAGCTATCTACATTTCTAAAATTCAAATAATGATTGTTATTTACCTTGAGGGCATACTGGGAAGATTAATTCATTAACAGTGTTCAGAAAGCAGAACAGTATCTTTTGGCTCCTAATTTAAATTCAGTAGCCAACGTTAAGTTTCTAAATCAATCTGTAGAGATGTGAACAAAAAAGATTTCTTTCAAAGGAGTTTGTGTCCATTCATCTGTCAGCAAGAACTCTCTTACTCTCTCTACTTTTAATTGACTCAGTTGAGAATTGGGAACCAAACCTCTGACCATTATGATCTAAATTTGTGTTTGTCAGAGGAAAAATCCAGCCTAAACAATATGGTTGTTGTACTCTCCACAGCAGCAGCTGTCCATGATTAAAGTGTTATTCTCATTAACTTCATTATAAGCCTCTGCAATCAGAAGATACTTCACTAATGGGAACTTCCTGAGACTTCCTCTACTCCGATTAAATGTCTTTTGTGCATATTTGCAATTGCAAATATACATACATATATATAAACATTTCAAATGTCCATGCCCTACTCTTACCTCTGCAGAACCATAGAGTAATTTTATCTCCTCATAAAACAGACAGTATGTTGTCTTTTTCCTTTCTTTTATTTCCTCCCTATTTCATGGATCATCTGCCCATAGTATTTTCTTATTATAGGAGGACTGGAGAGGATGTGGATCTGCACATCAAATGTAGCTTTTCCCACTCCTCTTATCCTCTTATTTCTGTTTCATGTCAACTTCATTCCTTTCAACTTCCTCTGAAATTCCTGATGCTTTCAGGTGATGTCATTGGTTTGAGCATGAAAACTAAATTGTTAAATATAATATCATTATCATTCCTCAGGGTTTCTGCCAGTTGCCTAGAGAGGTGATGAAAGAACTCTTTCCTTCTCAGGTATAATTTGTCCCTTGGGATGTTTTACAGGAAGATTTTACTCTCTCTGAATCACTTCAGATTCCTACAGACAGACATAGGTGATAAGTGATCTCAGAATCACAGAACCAATTAACTTGGAAAAGATCTCTAAGATCAACAAGTTCAAACTTTGACTGAACACCACCATGTCACTAGACCATGGCACTGAGGGCCACATCCAGCGATGGAAGCTCCGCCACCTCTCTGAGCAGCCTATTCAAATGTTTGATAACCCTTTCTGTGAAGAAATTCCTCCTGATGTCCAACCTGAACCTCCCCAGGCACAGCTTGAGGCCATTTCCTCTGGTCCTGTCACTGGTTGCCTGGGAGAGGAGACCAACTCGTGCCTAGCTCCTGTCAGGGAGCTGGAGAGGGTGATAAGGTCTCCCCTGATCATCCTTTTCTCCAGGCTAAGCTCCCCCAGCTCCCTCAACTTCTCCTCATCAGACTTGTGCTCCAGACCCTTTCCCAGCTCTGTTGCCCTTCTCTGTACATGCTCCAGCACCTCAATGTCCTTCCTGAACTGAGGGACACAGAACTGCTCACAGCACTCGAGGTGTGGACTCCCAGGGCCCAGCAGAGAGGGACGATCACTGCCCTGGTCCTGCTGGCCACACTAGTGCTGACAGGAGGCCACCAGCCTTCTTGCCCACCTGGGCACATGCTGGCTCATGTTCAGAATGCCCCATACCTCAGAGTGGTACAGAGTGCTGGAGTGGGATTTTTGCTTTTGTCCATATAATTTTGCACTTCCTGCCAGCTATGAGTACTGGACAATGTCATGGCAAAGACTTTGGTCTTCTTTGCATGCCATACTATAGCATTGGCAATTGATTTTTTATTATAAGTCTTATCACAGACTGTTATAAATGCTTCATTGACCTGTGAAGGCATGTGGAATAAATTTTATAGACTTTTCTAAATACAGACATTTATTATACACTTGTTAATAATTGTAAGGAATTGAGCTTGTTGAACCAACTAATCCAGTCCAGCATTTGCACATTCACTTTGGTGTGACCAGTTCTTTAATCAGCCAAACACTTTCAATGGAGTTTTTAACTCTCCTGCAATTGATTTGTGTGCAAATACAACAATCTGGACAAGTCCAAGTGGTAATCACTTGTTGAAGAGGTAAACTTGTAGTACAGTCTGCACTTAGCTAAGCCACTTGAGTCCAGCTGTGGAAACAATCCCATTTCAGGGAAGCATTTAAACACACAGAATAATTGTTTGAGATGACTGGGATTATGATGGATTTGCAAGGATTTCCAAGACAAACAGGACACTTGGATAATACAGTCAAGGACTCCCATGTTTACAGTTAATGGAGCACCAAGGCACTGTGTGACCAGAACTTCTCTCAGATACATCAGAATGTAGGGAACTCATTAAGCAACCAGGCATAGATTTACTAGGTGGAAAAGGAAAAGCACTAGCTTAGAAAGCATTCATACTCCTGGCTGTGGTGTAACTCTAGCTGATCATCTGAGGTGATGAATTTACAGCACAGGTGGATTTGACCTCACCCCATGGTCACTTCCAGCTCTGTTGGGGTTTTTCAGACTCATTCTGAAAGAAGATCTTTTCATTTCTATGGGTTCCATAATGCTAAAGGTCCAGTGGCTTGGAGGATGGTCCTATTTTTCCCCATTGTGTGATACCATGGCAAGTCTCTTAGTTCCTTTCAGTTCTGCTTTTCTACACTATGAAATAGCACAAAACTCTACCCACCACCAAGCTGTGATAATAAACAAAGAAGTTTGTAAGAGTAAAAGTCACTTTTGTTTCTAAATACTCCCACACATTATATATTGTGGAGGGGAAATGGAAATTAATATACCAAGGTTTTTTTCTATGTTTCTACTGTTTCTGCTCAGGTTTTTACACTGGTTTTAACCCTCTAAGGTACTGGGTTAATACCTGGGTAATGTCTGGAGTCTTCAGTGGGAGATTTGAATCCACAGCATTTTTAGAATGAGCTGTAACTCACTTTACCAGAAAACAGAAATTATTCAGGAGCAGACAGGGCACAAGCCAGACTAACCTTTTTATACTCCTCTAGTGCCAAAATGTTGTTCTTGGTAGCATCTTTCTCATGCTCCTCTTTATTTCCTCTTGGGTGATCAACAGCAGAAGCCCAGAGTGCAAGTCAGGTGATAAGAAGGTTTCTCAGCAGGGTCTGAAGTCAAAAAAGATCCAGAATCACTGGAGCCAAAGCTGCAAAGATCTGCCAAATCTGTGCTTAACCTAGCTCTGCTACAGGAAATTATTACCTGCCCTTATACCCTGCTTTCCATCTGGCTTCCCTTTGGTTTCCTAAGCAAAAAAGATCAAAGTTCTTAATTTATAATCATTTAAGCGAGATGTAAATGGCATTTTGAGAATTATACTATATTAAATAGTCCACGCACTCCTCAACAAAGTAGCTGAGAGAAAAGCTCTTGAAATGCTTTGTATTAAATAGGTGAAGACAAGAGGAACACATCACACTAGAGACACTGATAAACAAACAAAGGCCTTATCTGAACATATGTTTATAACCACTGTCAAATGATTAAAGAATCACAATTTTTTCACCTTGGAAGAATGGATAAATAAGTGATGTTTAAAGCTTTAAACAGTAAGACCTGTGGTCTCACCTTTTATTGATTCAAGTGCTATTTGTCTCTATGTATATTTTACTGCAGCTAAACAAAAATGGTTCCTATTCTATTCTATTCCTTTCAGAAAAAAAAATCAAATATATCCTGCCTGGGAGGAAAGCCAAAATGTTGAAAAGATATGATGAATGAGTGTAGACATTAGCTGAAGCAAGAACACTGAACAAAAATGCCAGGCATCGGCATGATACTGTTTTTATTGTCACTAGAGAATCTGAAGTCTGCAACTTGTTAAAAGATTTTTTTTTCTTTTTTTTTTAATTTAATACTTAATTCTGTATAGACAGAATGCTGGCTATTTTTAAATAAATGTCTATCTCTGTCACACGAGTCCCCAAACAAACAGGCTGGGAACCACAAAAGACACAGGGGCTGTTGTTGGTTGGTTCCTGAGACACACAAGGGAGTTGCTCCATACTGGCTCCCAAAACAGGAAGCCAACATTTTCTTCTTCCCCATGCAAGCTGAAATCTGCAGTCAAGAGAGGGTAATGGAAACCTTTTCCTCAGTGGAGAATTTTCCTGGGTCATAAATCCCTCAGCCATTCAAAACTCGGCTCTGAAGCACAGCAAAGTTTTTTTGTGATGTTTCCATAGTACTTCAGGCTCTTTTCAGTTCTGCAAACATTGGGAAATACCCCACCACGTCCTTGACATCCAGAGATGATGTGGGTCCTGGGGGAGACTCACAACCCAATACAGACCAGGTGGGACATGCCAAAAAGTCTAAGATGGTGCCAAGTACTGAAGTTTAAGCAGTGAGCACTAAGTGAATTACGAGCAGAGTTTTGTCACGATCCCTTCACACTGCTCATTCCAAATAAAATCAGTTCCTTCCATTATATAGCAGTAAACAAAATTTGCTCTGTCCTGCTCAGAGTTACCTGGGTACAAATCTGTTGCCAGGTGAAGACATGCAGCTGTGCTGGTACAGTGTTACAGCAGGAAAATCAGTCTCCCAATAAATCCATTACTTGCTCACAGATCCTGGATATCCACACACGTGGTCAGTTTGATGCCCAGACAGTGTCATCTGGACTCTCCCTCTAAGTCACTCCCTGGTATTAACAGCAGATATTTTCTGTAAGAGCTGCCTGCCTGGGGCAGAGGATAAATTACTGCTCACCTTTAATCTCAGAACTTCAAGTCTGAGTTTGGGTAATACCTGTTAATATCAAGGCTTCTGGAAGAACTTAGGTGGATCTGTAGGCACACAAATGTCTCAAGCTTGCTGAGTGCTCTCTCAGCAGCCTCTCTATCTCCATTCTCCATTCAGCTACAACTGAAACTGGGTGGCCTGGGTACTTTTCTTTGCTCTTGCCTTCCATCCCAGCTCCTCCAAGGAGTCACCCATTGCTATAATTTCGTTTATCTTCTCTTTATGCAGATAAGAGATGTGTTTTTCAGAAGGGTGAACTGTTCTCCCTTTTTTGAGGAGTGCCTTAACAGCACTATGTTTAGACAGTTTTCCATAGGAAGGATCCCTACCCAAGGAAGTGTGAGAAATGGAAAAGCCAATGAGACTAAACTACAGGGTTTTAAAACATGCATCTCTGCTCAGAATGAAAGGTGCATATAGACTATAGCTATAAACAGAGCTCTTCCTGAGCTTGTGCAGGGCTCAGGGCAGATCTGACTCCTCTGCAGTTCTTTCAAAAGACATGGCAGCAGATCTATCTGCCCAAAGTGTCCTACTCAATTACAAAGGGGGTAAATCCCAGTATCAAGGGAATAAATTAATTTTCAATTGGTCTATATTTTGTTTGTATCAGCACTGTATCTGAAAAAAAAAAAACAAAACAAAACACCACGTGCAGAACTTCTCTTAAGATCTAAACCAGTAATGCATGGAGCTCAACACAAGCCAGAAAGAAAAAAAAGGAGAGGCTTTAGGATCTCTGGCTCCATTGAAAGTCCAGGAGCTGCTCCTGCATATCTGTGCAGGGTTATTAATTAGGCCAACATGTCCAGACCCCTTTTGGCTGATGCCTGAGCTGCAGAACCACCTGTGAGCTCCATGACCAGTATGGCTCCTAATAGCAGACTCAGACCAGGCACACTTAGCTCACTGTCTGGGATGCTTTTAGGCTCTTTGTTTTCCTTATGAGATGAGGACTTGCCAGCCCTAGTTCTTCTGTATACTGACAGCTTAACTGCTGATGTCAGATTTTGCTGAGAAATGAGTTAATTTATGATTGCATGAAATGTTTGTCAAAAAGACAAAACACTTGGATCTGTTGGCAGTATATAAAACTATAAATACTAGAGAACATAGTGACAAGAGCCAACATTTATTAAAATTATGGCCTGTAATGTTTTCAATAACCTCTTTCATTTGATTATTATTATTATTTTGCATTGGGAGGTTTCTAAAACTGTATGATCCAGGCAGGCAGTGCATGCCTAGAATACAGGTAGGCAACAAGTTTCAGCATGAAGGACTCAGAAAAGGGAAATAGAGATGGGAGAGAAGGCTGTGATCACACCTAGTCAGATTTCTCCACAGGTAAGTTCCACCACTCCTTCTGACAGAGGTGCTGCTCCTTATCCAGTGACCTTCTGACGTCTTTACTGCAGATTCTTGGATAATAATCATGTTGGTATCTTCACTACAAAAGTGAAGATTAGGCTGTCTTCCTCCTGACCTTCTGAAGCCACTCTGCAGAACTGAACCCTTCTGCGTTTTTGCCAAGGGTCACGGATGCATTTGCCAGCCCCAGACAGCTCCTGATCCATGAAGTCAGAAGGGATCTTGGTGCACTGGACAAAGTAGGGACTCTTTATAACAAGCTGTTCTTGTTCACTCCCACCCTCCTCCTGTTTGTTTTGGATCCCAGATCACTCCAAGAAACAGGCTTCTCTTCAGCTGTGCTCTGTCGTTGCTATTTATGTCACTGATCAGAACTCTGATGGTCCAGTCCTCACAGCTAAACGAGAACAGCCTTGCTGTACTGAATCTCATACCTAAAGGTCTTAAATAAAGGGCAGAAAAGGAATTGCATGTCCAGAGAAAGCAAGTAATTTACTTGAGAGAGAATTATGGCTAAACTGGTGACAGATCTGAGGTGTCCTGACATAAAAATTAGTTCCATGTCTACCAATCCTGCCACTTAGTCACTTTCTCCATGACCTCACCTGTCTTCCATATTCATTCCTGTTGCATACTATCCCCTTTTTACCTGGGCCTTTCTCTCACTCCTAGAGAAATTTCCTGGACTTCATGGTTTTCTGTCTTGTTCTCTGCTTCATTAAAGCATTTTCCTGCTACTGGCCCCCAGTGAAAATAATACTTTGGATTTCATTTCCTCACATTTTCTTTAGAGTCTGCATGTCTCGAGCTGCTCTTGACCATTCTTGTCCAGAGCACAATCAAGGAGAGAACTACCAGTATGAGACTGGCAAAATTCCAGACAGCATAGCACAGTCACTCACTGTCAATACATGAGCCTTTCCACAGTATTGGCTCCAATTCTTTGTTTATCTTGATTTCAAACAGATTGTCTAATCATTCCTTTGAAGGACTATAGCATATTGCTCAGCTCTAGACCTTTGCCATCTATTGATACAATCCTCTTTCCATGAAATATGCAGCTCCAGTCAGGCTCCTCTCAAATCACATTCATGGCAATGTCATGAACATATTTCAGTTATTGAGATTGCTACGAATTTGTGTATTGAACAATACTAACCTCCTCTGTCAATCTCAACATTAGCAAAAAAAAAGCTAATTTTTTAAAATTAATTAATTTTTTTTTTAAAGAAAAAGCTTAGACAATTATATCTTTCACACTAAAATTTTGAAGTGGAAGCATGAGTTGTGGGCAAAGCCTGAGTGGAAGGTATATATTTCTTTTTTACATTTTGAAGTTTTGGGCTCAATTCAGTTGCCGAAAAAGTGTGTAGCAATTTTTAAGATGCCATTAACATCCAGTTTTTCTGCACAGGTATGCCCCAGGAGCTACAGGAAAGGGAGGATGGGTTAGGAACTCTGAAGTGGTCCTAGATGCCTTTCATCAGGCATGGTGGCCCCTTTCCTGCTGAGCCTAAAACAGGAGAGTAGCAGGGCACAATTTCAAGCTTAGTTTATCACATTTCCCAGGCTGTTATCTCCTGCATAGCGTGCAGGGAACAAACTGACACCCCTGAGACCCTTCTGCCCCTTAGATCCTCAGTTGCCCTTAACTTCTGCTGCAGAAGAGGAGACAACAACTCAGCATCTTAAAACCGTACAGCCAGCTGGGGTAGAGATCTGAACAAGAAAAATGTGTTCTGACAGAATGTTTTCTAGCCTTTTCAGGAGAAATTTTGGCCATCACAGATCCTTTTCTGGCTTGTAGGGAAAAATTATTAAGATAAATGGCCAGTATAATGATGTGGTCTCTTGATCTTGAAAGCATGAGCAGTCAGGTAAAGAAATTGCATTAGCATGAAACAGAGGGAGCTGCAGCAGTTAACCTGTTCCAGTCCTTAGAGGGTCACAGTAATGCTAAATATGCTCTCCAGTTGGGAATATGGTCATGAAAGGGCACTCTGAAGACATCATAGAGTTTGTAAGACTTCCCAGAGACAGTCAGACCAGTCAGGTCCTCAGGGGTGTGTCAGCCACTCATGTTTTCAAAAGCATTTGTGATGCTAGATATTTCTCAAGAGGTCCGAGTGTCTCTCTACACAAGCTGCTTTACCAGCAAACTTTTATTTTTCCTGAGGCTTTTACCTTAATACAGCAACAATCTTCAGTCATTCCATCTTACAGCACTGAGGAGATGGGGTTTTCTTGCAACAAAACAGTGAGCAATTCTACTGGAGTTATGCACATGCAATCATAAGGAAAGATATTGCCTAAGAAGCAAAGACAATTAATAGGTGCTTTTAATTACATGATAGATTTGTCATGATGTGTCAGATTAGCCCTGGCTAAGGGCTGAAATTCCACCCTGGTGCTTGCTCCTGCTCTGCCACTGCTGTCTTTGAACTTGTTTCCTTTCAGAAACTTGTTTTCAAGAAATGTTTTCCCTTTCCAGAACTTGTTTTCCCCCAGCGGCCCCCAGACTGGCTGAGGTGGAACCACTGGAGCCCCCTGGGACCATCTCTGTCCCACACGGGGCAGCCCTGAACTCCCCTCACAGAGATCCCCTGCAGCCCCAGAGCCAACACCTGGGCATGTGCACCTGGTACACATGAGAAGAAAAATCTTAAAATAGAACTAAGGCATTTCAAGTTTGAGGAGAACTATACACCTGGTTGAGCTTAAAAATCAATTATAAGAATATGATAGTAGCAGAAAAAATTGAAGGAAAATTATATAAGTAGAGGAAATGCACATTTTGTGGGTCTTACAGGATATTCGTAACTTCCTTGTTTAAAGACAGGACTGTGGGGTAGGTTCAACTTCATCTCTTCAAACTGCGGTCTCACGGAGATGAACTTCAGAGGTACCTTGTTGAGTAGGAAGGGCAGTGGCAGAGCTCTGATCATCTTCAGCAGGTGAAAGTCAGGAAAAGTCCATGTGAGCTTTAAACAAACACAAATAAGTTTTCTTCTTAACTGGGAAATGAGCCTGCTGCCCTTCACTAACCCCATGAAGCCCAGCATCAGAGTATGACAATGAGGTGTCGTGGTTTCAGTGTGAACCAGACAGAAAACCATCAATTTGGGTTGCCAATTTTTAAAAAAAAGGAAATTCTGTAATCAAGAGCAAAGCAGGCTTAAACTTGAAAAGGACAGACTTTTATTAACTAACACAAAAAAAAAAGAGAAGAAAAAAAACAATTCTTAGAATTAGAATGAAACCTTTCAAACATTCTTCCTCTATTACCAAAATTTCTTCCATTCTCATTAACAACATACAGAAATTACATTTAGAAACTTTCAGTCAGTTTTTCAATTCTAGAATAGTCTTTCTTCAATTCTTCTAGGGATTGGAGCATCTTTTACTCACTATGGAACTAAAAACTGAAAGAAAACAAGACAAAAACTTTTCATGATAACAGCCGCCCGGAAAACATTTGTATCATGAAATTCCTCCCATATTCACAGCTCTTTAATAGCTGTACTTCTGGGCCATAATCGATTCATGGGG
>WAAG01084351.1:5391-30402 GCA_013390105.1 Tichodroma muraria | reverse complement strand
AGAGTACAATTAGACTAAAATCTTCTACCTTAAGAGACCCATGTTTGGGGAATACTCTATAGATTTATCAATGTGTGCCTAAATTCAGCAAGTCATCTGCAATGCAACAGAGAAGACACCACAAAAACAATAAAGAGCTTTGTACTACCTAAGTACCCAGTTTTAATTTGACTTTAGGAAAAAAGCAACTGCTAATAACCTACTGCCTATGAGAAAAACACTCTTGTTTTCTTTGACCTAAGAAGCTACATCAGTAGACAAGATATTCAATAGTTACTTCACATGACCTAATCATCAAGGATTCACTTGTGCACATTTAGGATCAATTATGATCCTCATCACCTGCATTAATAGGTCAAAAATACAACTCATGTTCAGACTGCATCTGCTCTTTTAGCTGAGTTCTTTAACTATAAAATCTACATACACATAACCCTTCCTTCATATGATACTTCCCTCAGTGCAGCACATAAGACTCTCAACATGTGCTTTTCTCACTTTTTCCAGCAGACAGAGGACAACTGCTCTTGATGGATGTTCCCAAGTATTTGCCTTGGTGTTTCAATTTAGTAAAATAGTCTGTGTTTATTCACACCTCTTGGGTCCCCCAATCTTGTACTAGACCACTAAGTACCAAAGACTTTGTCAGTAGCCCTCACATTTCTTCCTGTGACTGACCTGTGCTGAAATATCAGTGGCTTAACAGCATCAGGCCACTCAGCATTTGCCACTATGATTTTATTCTATTTTAGGATCAGTGGAAGCAGCTACTAGGTGTAACAACACTTCTAGAGAAATAAGAAAACCATGCTTCGCAGCTGCTTATGCTTCAGCCCAAAGCCTGTGTTTGCAGAAGCCAGACAATGCTGTGACTGCTTGCCAGGCTTTTTTAGCCAGGTTCTGGTTATTGTAAGGCCTTTATCTTGACCTTCTACAAACAGATCTCCAGTTACAGGCAAGCATGTCAGTATACATCCATTTTTCTTACTGTAATTCTGTTCAGAATTCCTTCCCATTCAAGTTTTTTCCTACAGTTATCCTGCAACTTGTGAAACATATGCATATGATGCCAATTTTAAAAACACCTCTCCCAAGGAATACCAATTATCTCTAGCTTCAGAAATCATGATGTGCTTTGGGAATGACTAGACAGAGCCATCTCCTGGCTAGACAGGAAACAGAACTTCTGTAAATACACACCTTAACATGTTATTCATCCACTGCAAGAGAAGACCTGTGTGCAGACTCAAGGGTTGGTTTCAAAGGATAGACTTCATATTTGCATACCAGAGTTCCTCAAATTAGCCAGTTAATAACAACACAGATGATGCAGAACAACCCATCCTGTTTGCTACTAGGTTTTTGGAGAGTATAAATGTAAAGTTAACAGCAAGCCCAAAACCTCTCCTGCTGGCTTGAGAAATACTGACACAGCAGAAAAGCTTTATTCACTTGTCTGTAAGTCCCAAAGAACATCCAGGGTCCAGGAGACAAATCACACACAAACTTGGTCAGAACTGTGAGGCATCCTAACCTGCAACCCTGTCTGATTTCCTTAGGCATAACTAAACTCAGTTTCCTTAACTTTTCACCATCAATTGAGACAAACAAGTAATAGTTATGCTTTGGGGATCTTGTTCAGGATTAAGTTAACATGACCCAAACTATAAGGTATTTTAATTACACACAACTCAACAGGAACTGAGATAAAAAGATCAAAAAAACCCTTACTTGGTGTTGATGAGTTTTACTCTAATTGAGTTTTTAAGTATCGTGTGATGTGGATTCGCTTTTAAAAAAATCGTAGAACATCTTGCGTCAGTAGTGACCCACAAGAATCATCAAGTCCAACTCAAAATAATAGCATTCTCAGACAGCATTCAGTCATTTTCTTCAGTAGGTTTCAAAGCTGTAATTATTGCTCCTTAGACAGAATTCACTATTAGAACTCTTTCTAAAACCACTTCTCTTATATACTACGGCTTATGTGTGAGAGTCATTTTCCTCTTTCTAACCAGCAAGAAGATGATAGCACGGTAAACGAGCCTTCTTCCGTACTTAAGTGTATCTCTAGATTCCTTGTTAAATCAACACTCAGGACAGCTGACAGATGTGAGAGTTTACTGATAAGTAAGTGGATTTTGTTCAATTAACTGTCCTTTTTAGTTTTCTTCCCTCCTAAGAAGGGTATCCATCTCTTTTGAATGATTGCAAACACTGACCTGCCTGTAAAGATAAACAGTACAAATGCTACACACACTTCAGGGCAGGTAGGGAAAGATGCCATGATCACTAGGCTGAAGCCTAACAGCATCATGAAGTATAGTGGGATAAAGAAATTGCCATGGCAGTGAGAGCAATCTGTCATCAGTATCTTCTCTAGGCTGTAAGTGCAAGCAGTTAGAAACTGCAGCCCTTTGAATCAGACTTTATATTGCACTAGGTAGATCTGCACCTCAGAGGAACAAGAGCCTTTTAGATCCTAGTTTTAATTACAGTTGAGTAAATATCCTTCTGTTACCTTCTTAGAGGCAGATGAAACTCAGAAGTCTCTTAAAATATACTCTTCAGCCACCACTAGATTGATCCATTGTTCATATTATCACTTGCAAAAGATTTGTGTTTTGACCCTTGAAGTGAAAATTCAGCTTTCTCTGCAAAATCTTCATGAGTCAAGCTCAACACATAAGCTCTTTCAGCAAAGGAAATGTTCTGAAGAAGTGTCAGAACACAGGGTTTCTGAAGTCCTGGTTTTCCTGTGTACTGCCACTTGTACAACAGCAGAAGAGGGCACAGCCATCAGCAACAGGAGTGGCATGTGGCCCCGCTCCAGGCTTGGAGCCATTGCAAAGTGGATCACATACACCAGGATTTGGGATCTCGGGCTAGAGCAGTGCATGACCGAGGTCAACAGAGCGAAGCAGAGCACTCTGGTCCTGCACTAAGGCTGCTGTCCCCTCCTACATGGGTGCATGAGCAACAGCGAGATCATTGGAGGCATTTCACGTAGGCAGTCTGGCAAGTCACAGATGTCACTTCTAAGTAACACAGACATTATTCATAGCCAGTCAATGCTTGCTATCTACAGATAACTGATTGCATTCAGACCAGATTGGAAACAAGGTTGGCTAAAAAAAAAGTAAAAAAAGCCAGACAATCTGTTCTCCCAGAGCTCCAGCCATTCCTGGACACAGAAAGTGGGAAAGACTTTGACAGCCAGGACACACACTTTAGCACAATAGCTGCTCAAAGTCAAGAATACAGCAAGATAATGCATTATTAGCCAAGTGTTGTGGAAACCTCAGCAACTAGCATTTGAGTTTGCTTTGTACTGCAGCTGGAGGATCTGACAACTTTCTTTTCCACTCCTTGCCTGCTCTCTTTTGTCCAATCAATTTTTTTAAACATCCAGAGTTTCTGCACCTAGCGTAACTGTAGAAGAGATCATGTAGCACTTCAATAGGCTGTATGAAGATGCATGGCCTGCTCTGTGTTTTTTGAATTGCATTAATTGATCTTATGCCTTTTTTTTTTCTTCTAACATCTACATTTACAAGAATACACAGGAAAATTTAATCACAGTAAGAACAGCACAGATTGCTGGCAATGTAGGGTTTTAACATCAATTTATCACTTAACTATAGGTATAACCTCAAATGAACTTATTTCTGTACATTGTATTCTTGGCTTCTTTGCTAAAGCATGGTATGGCCTACTTAGCACACAGCTTCATCCAGGATCCCCCTTCCCCAGAACAAGAATGTAATGAACCAACAATTTTTGGCAAATATTTCATAGCCACAACTTGCATGGATCAAGCTTAATCACTCTTCAGTTTAAAAATTTGTGAAGTTTATCATCACCAACTTTGAGACTCACAATAATGTACTACAATCAAAAGTTTGCTCTCTGAAACAATATACTAATATTTAAAAGATTTAGTTGTGATCACAATTTAAAAACATGCTGAACTTACTGTATGATTATTTTTGATAACTTAACCATTAGATCACAAAGCTGATCTACCAAGAAAATATTTTATGCAGATATCTATCCAGATATCTATAAAAATATACACTCATGTCAGAGCACCATCTTTTAAATAACAGTCAATTAACTTTAATACCTTCTAAGATTTCCCTTCTTCAAGGAACTCATCTCTGACAACACCAAAATCCATTTACTGATGTAAAACTTAATGAGGAAGCATCCAATCTGGCACAGCACTCCTCTACAAGCCCTTAAATGTGGGACCTCTGAAGTCCTCCTTAAAAGCAGAGAAGTGAACACACAGTAGGAATGCATTAAAAATGCTTGGTGTTTTTGTTTTTTTGGGTAGGTTTTTTTTTTTGTTTGTTTGTTCATTTTTTTGTTAAGCCTCTCCTTTTTCTGCCTTATATACCTGATATATACAAGCAGCTGTTTATAAGCACCAGAAATGAGTTTGCATTTATGGGTGCAATGGAGATCAAACAATCAAACAAAAGAGAAAGTTAGGAGATGTTTACAAAAGCACACAGCACAATTACACTGCAGAGTAAGGTTAGCATTCAAGATCTGGCAAGTTCCAGAAATTTTCAGAGATTGACAATTACCATAAAGCATTCTTAAATCTCTTACCACTTGCTCTCCTCATCAGCATGAAGATCACTATGACAAAAGTGTGGCTCACAAATCCCTTCATTTGAAAAACGCGAACTCAAGTTTTAGAGTTCCTGGCACTTAAAAACCAAATTAAACCAAAAATCCCGCCCCAAAACACCAACCAAATAACAACAAGCCAAAATAAGTTACAGTAACCTAGAGAAAGACTCAGAAGATTGGACAGCAAATTAAGAACCAAACACAATTAGTTACATACAAATTTTTGTTTGTTTGTTTTTAATTGGAATTAACTCCATCTCACAGTCTCACAAAATAAATAGTGCTCTAAGCCAGTGGAACCAGGCTCTCTGTGACCACTTTTCCCTTTGCTGTTCTCAAACCATTATTGCTGTATCCATGCTGAGTGATTTCAGTTTCCCATCCAGTGGGACACCCTGAACCTTTCTCCTCTTTTGCGTTTGCACACCGGGGTAGGCAAGGAAGAACACAAGACAGATTTCTGTTGGGTAGGAATTAGCTGTTTGTATTAGCAAAGACAACTGGAGGTTTAGAGTATATGAACATCTATGGCTGAAGTATCTGCATACTTTATACAAACAGTCAAGAATGATTAATTGCTTACAGAACGAATAAAGAAGTTTTACTTACTTACATGGAACACTGCAGACTGACTGAACAGTAACAGACTGACATGCTAGACAGTAACACAAAAAGCCCCAGAAGACAATGGTCCCTTTAGAGTGTGAATCTGAGCATCAGCTCAGAGCAGTGGAACTCCTCAAAGGATGCGTTTTTCCTGCACGGCCAACTCACCTACCAGTGCCACCGGCACTCGCTGGCAATAAGCTTGTTACACTCAGATAACCCAAACAGTTCCCTAAACATCCTCACATACCCAGAAATCAACAGGAATCAAAAGACAGCCTCCACAATAATCTCCAACCCAAATCAAATTTCCACTAAATCACTAAACATATTTTTGGGCATCCAAAAATTCAGAGTTGTTCTTTTAAGCATAACTATGACTTATCAAGCTTTCCCTTTACTACCAAATTACCTGGAAGGAATCCACACTAATAAAAATATTGTCTGAAAGGGTACAAACATGCAACTTCAGCTTCTTGCAAGGGAGCATGATGCAAACATGCTGAATATGAAAACAAAACAAACTCAGAGGTTCAAGTTCAGATGCAAGATTGCTACTCATCCAGAATGACCAGTTTCTCAACCTTATTTGATATCACATAGACTTAAAAGATGGAAATCTTAATCGCCTTTTATTTATGTATTCCTCTGGAAGTACCCTGGACTGGTACTCACAAGCAGTTGTTTCTGAAGAATTTCCTGAAGGTCTTGTAAACATTTCAAGAACAAATCCCTGACCATTCATGGGCCATGAATGAGTAGGGTCTGCTGTTCCACATAATGAGCAAGACACTTTAATATGACAAAGCCCAAATGCCTATTGCTTATATCACATCTCTAAACAGCAATATAAGCCTATCTTTCATGAATACAGCTTCAAAATCAATATTTTCAAAGGTATTTTCAAAAGAAAAGCAACTTAGTGGTTACTTGAATCTTAATCCCATCTAACAGCACTGGCAGATATAGTAACTCAAGTGCCACTAAGTAACCCTGAAGCCAGCTACTTCAGCAACCCAGCATCCAAGAATGAAGGAAGCCAGTCAAACAGGTCAACATACTCTGCAACTGATCATGATGCAGTACTGCAGCTTCAAAGAGTAACTGTACACAAAGGGAAAAACCTGCATTTTTCTATGATCCCCATTCTTCCAGGTGGAACATGTGATTTACTAAAGGCATTCTAATTTATGAAGATACAATTCATAGAAATACTGGTTTATTTCTTAAGAGACCTGCTGCATGCTGCAGAAATCTACATGCTGCATTGATAGTGTGGTCTAAATTAATCTGACCCTGCTTTGAGAAGATTAGATCAACTGACCTTCAGAGGTTGTTTCCAACCAGAAAGATTTTAGAAAACTGTATACCTTATTTTCTCCTACATGGGTAACACAGTAATTATGTCAGCTCTCTCACAGGATTTGCATTCATTTGAATAATGCAAATTGAATTGCATTCACAAATAAGCATGAATGATAAAGTAAATCTAAGCATCCAGTCCTGAGTTTTCCAGTGGTCTATGGGTGTGAAGACCGATGTTTCACAACTGTGATTAAACGCTCCCCCCTAATGCGGTGGCTACTTCAGTTTGGTGAGAACATACTTCAAGCACTGTAGCACTGTCATTCTCCATTAAAATGAATTTTTAACATTTTTGAGCATGATGTCCTTGTATTTGCTTTTCTAAGCAAACTAGTAGGTGGTAGAGATGTGCATGCACTGTTCATACAATAACTTTGTCCCCTGATGAGTACAACACCCTACTTAAGTTATCCTTCGAAGTGAAGAACTCCCACTCAGGTCAGAGCTATACTGCCATTTCAGTAACAGCTACAGTGGGCCACTATAAGCTTCTTTCTATTCAAATGAAAGGAGGAACTGTTTGAAAAAGAGATATGGTAATTACTTTCTTTTCTCTGTCTCTCCAGATTCTCTACTTCTTGCATTTTCCCTTCGTTCCCTTGAGTACCATTTTCCTTCTGTATTCACCACTCCAATCATCAAGGACTCAAGACACTGAGTAGGAGAAGAGTAAACCCACACATGGACCAAGTTAACCAGTAATAGGAAAGAACATATGCGATACTTTAAATGGAAATGAGACTTGTTATATAAGAAGTTTAATTTTCTAAATGTCCTGATAGACTCTCCTGATAAGAACAAATAACTTGGCATTCTTCAATTTGTTAAAATTTAAAGTATAGATGAAAAAACATGCTTTTGATGGAATAAACAATCCTGTGTAAATCTGCCAAAGTCATCAATACTTGCCAGATGTCACTCTATTCCATTCCAACAATTTAAGGTATTTCATAGCAATAGTGCAGTAACATTTTATTGAACAAGTTAAAAAAAAAAACAAAACCCAAACAAGTTAGATGAGCAGATACAGCTTAAGCATTAACTCTAAACTGAGTATGAACACTTCAGGAAAAACAGTCAATTTTTTTAAAGTGATATTTTTTGCCTTGTTTGTGTACAGATGGTTGATTAAACATTGTTTTGGCCTGAAGGGAGAAGTTTCCAAAGACCTGGCAGCAGCAATACAGAATTGTTAACGGATTCTTTTTATACAGGATGAATTTGCCCAAGAGTTGCCTTTATGAAACAGCAGCTTAGAAGAGCTAAGAAACTATGAGCTGAACATGCTACAGAGGATGGTCTTTTTCAGCGTTTTAGATCTTCATTTTGCTTTATGAGACAGGTTTCCCAGTGATACCACGTACTTCTGTGAAGCATTTTGTTCAGATACTGCCCTGATGCACCACATGGTGGGTTTAGAGAAGAAACTCACAAACTAGGTCCATCAAATGAATTCAGTCCTATTAAAAAAACCCAACAAAACAAAACAAAAAATCTGCCCAGCCAGTGGCACCAGAGCCATACATTCTACAGTAAGGGATAGGAGGTATTTCAGGTTTTTGTTAAAGAAACCGTTTTTTGATGCAAAGAGGTGCTGTGTGGAGACAGCAAGCAGCAGTACTCGCTGCTGAAATATCAGCCCTTCAGTGAACTTACTTGAGCTTCCAGAAAAAACAAAAACACCCTGCACCTGTTTTTCAGTGCATTCGTCTTATTTCAAGAAATTTATTTGATATTTAGTTCAGGCTTCAGTGAAAGCCAAGAGCTGTCTACCTTTTACAGGGATTTTAAGGCTGAAGCAACACTGAGAATTTTATTTACTTCACTAAGCTTTCCTTGACCTAACAATCCTGCCAAATCTTAGTTTGTTCTAGTCACAGCACAAACATTGAACTATGGAATATCAGCTTCAAACTCTTGCCTGTGATGTCAATGTTTTGTATCCCTGTATTAATCTTTACATGCCAGGGTAAAGGCAGCATGCTAGCCACAAGCTGAAAGTGTTATCTAGTCAATAGAAGCTTCCTAAAATTTATACTAGAAGACTTAAACAAAAATCCCACAGGACCACAGCCTGTCATCCCCTGAAGGCATGTGTCATGATGCCAGACATGATTAGAATGTGATAAGAAAAGAATTTAAAAAACACTAAGGATCATGTACAGGAAGCAGCTTCAGGGTTATGCCTTATCAACGCCATCTACTTCTAGCTTTGTAATTAATAAGAAATGGTCAGTCAGACAAAACATACAGGTAGTACTTACAATAAGACTTACATATTCCAAATTCCAAATAAAAGTATCTCTACTTTTGAAGGCAAAGTATAGTTATTAAGAGACCTTAATCATTATAAGTAAAGAAATCAGTTAATAAAGAGCTAGTTCCATTACTCCCTTGTTCTGAAGGTCTTTATTGACAAATAAATACTTGTTGATGGGTAAAATGCAAGCTAGGTGTTATTCACAATCTTTTGGTGTAAAATATGGGTAACTTTGATCCTTGAAGTCAGTTTCTTGCACAGGTTGCTGAAGACCAAGAGAAATACAAGCATCATGCATCAAATCCTGAAGTGCTTCAACTGCAGCTGATGCTCAATGTACTGGCATCTCAGATGCCACTACATTGAAGTAGTAGTAATAGAAATATTACTTCAAAACATTTAAAAAAGTTCCTTGTAAACACATCACTCAGGCTATCCATTATCTGATGAAAACTGGAAACCAAATCAAAAACATTCACAAATTTGGGGCTTGGTTCTTTTTCAATGCAGTACTGCAGCACAGAGAACTTTTCTGGCAATTTTCATGCCTCATCATCACACAAAACTAGCATCAGGGCTGGGCAATACTTCTCTCAGAGAAAGCTGTAGTTTAGGACACCTTTCATTTTGTAGAAGCGCATAAGAGTCAACCACTTTTACTGTCCAGTTGGGTTTTTTTTTTAGTTTACTTACCCTTCACCACCGGCTAAGAAGCAGTTCCCAGACTGCTCATTTGTATGTATTCCATATCAGTAAGTCCTGTGATTCAGAAATGTACTTTTAAGAGTCTTTCATTATATGTTGACTTTCAATCCATTTTAACACCCTATAAGAGGTTCAGCACCACAGGTCTAACTCCACGTCACCCAATGGCCAAGCTAAATAGTGGGTAACATACATTTCATAGTAATTCTTGCTTCCATGTATTGTGCTTTTGGCCAGTCAAGGGGCAACTAGCATTGTAATCTATTCAAAGCCAAGAGGAGGACAGCAATAAAAGGAACCTCACAGAAGTCCCAGGAAACACTTCATTTTTTCCAATATGAGAGAGGGGAACATCATGTTCCCATCAGCAGCTTACCCCTATAACAAACTGAAAAGCAGGTGTGAATATTAGAGGACTACTAGAGATATACAATTAAAACCTGACATTTTTTTGTGCAATTATAGCTTTTAGGACAGAGAAGACAGCAGCATCACATATAAACAGCTGTATTTAGAATCTGTATACAAAATAAATACATCAGTAACTGTGATGAAAGACCATGGAAGAGAAAGGCAGAAGGAGGGCAGGAAGATTCCTTAAGGAGGTTAAACTGCTGCCACACACAAACATCCTGTTAAACACTGATCAAGTATTTGTGTGCCATGTGAGAGAATGTTAATTGTTTACAGGTATCAGAGCTGAAGGACTTGGATGAATACCAGGAAGCAGTGCTGAGAAAGTCCATTGTACAATTAAGTAATGAACTGCTGAACAAGGCACTTTCATTTAAGCCCATCCTGCAAGTTCCTAATGCAATTATTTACCACCAAGGGTTTCCTTTCCCAAGATTGAAATCAAGGAATAAAAAAGAATAAAAAAACCCCACCAAAAACCCAAACCCAACACTCCTGAAAGAATGTTTTCTTTCTCCTGTGGGAAGATGTATACAAAAGGAGACAGGTCTTGTTTGTTGTAGCACTAATCAGTATTTGCAGAAGATTAGGGGGAAAAAAAGAAAAAAAAAGCCTTCTGGTCTATTTGAGAATGGCTTCAACACCTGCCATTCAGGTAATTCACTATTAGCACCTCTGTCTCACAAACTCATCAGAAAGTCTATAAAGCTATGAACACTTCATGTTAACAGGATAATGTTTACAAGGATTTAGCTGAAAACTCTCAAACCATATGCCTAAAATTTTGAGAAACCACCATCTTATTTTTAAAGAATACTTTGGTCGAGTTGGCAAGATGCCCAAGTTCTGCAGTGCCAGCAAGTCCTCATTTATTTTCTGCAGAAAATTTTCTCAATACTGAATATTTCATCCATTCTTCTGCTGTTAGACTAGCTTAATCGAGGTGGAGGAGCTCACCACAGACACAGCTCAGGGTGCTTGACAGCTTTGATCCACAAATCTGCCTGCAGGCTGCAAAGGCTGTCAGCCTTTCTTGTTTGCCAAGTGAGTCACATCCCTTCTTTATTTGACAGTCATCCCATATCCACAGAAAGATATGGACACTGTTGTTTGAAGGTCAGTCCATCTGAAGTCTCAGTGACCTCCTGAGGTGCCCTTTTGCCTTCTAAGGCCACTAGTGGGATGTGGTGGCAGTCACAGCCTGCATCCCAAGCAGGATTACTCTGCAGACTTGAATTTAGCACCTGCCCATCCTTCCTTCAAAAGGAGAACCAACAGTTACTGACCCTGGATGGCCTCCTCAAGCTTAACATGAAAATGCATTTCTCCTTCAGTCTCAGGCAGGCCTATCTCACTCCTGTACCTTCGGGACAGGCTCACTTCAGCGCAAAAGCTCCCCAGGAATGAGGCTGATAAGGAAGCGCTCCTTTGGCTATTCAGCGTAGCCCATTTCTTCCTACCTCTTCTGCCTCTGGGCCTGGTTAAACTAGTTTGGGCAGCTTACCAGGGGCCTAGAGAACCACATCAAAGTGCTTGGATTTCTTCTGCTGTCTTCGGTGCTTTTGGAGAGACTGTGAGAAGGCTCCTGCCTCCACCTACGTGCTCGGACCACTTGCACGCTTATGGAGCTGCACCACAACAACAGGCAAGACACTTCCTCGCCCTTGCCAGAGGGTCTTCTGGAGAGCAAAACCTGGTGAGGAAGAGCTCAATTCTCCAAGCATGGAGCACCACAGCCTGACAGTACTCTCCAGCCAGCTGGGGTAACCAGAGGGGCTACGTCCCTGTTCTCCAGTTCTACCTAAAAAGTCATTTCCATCTCCTCCTGACAGAAAACATAGAGCAAGATGGCATGCCAAAAGATGAATGTCTAGGCAGATGTTTCAGCATATGGGCTAGGACCTTCAGGCTTGTTCCCTTCTCCTTTGGGTTTCGGTATAATTTTGAACACTGGCAAATTAACAGAGACAAAGCAAGCAGAGGAGCAGAAAAAATAGCCAGTTCTCTGGGTTTTCTGCATGGACAGGTTGCTCTCTGTCCTTCAAAACCATTTAAACATCATTCATGTAAAGCAATTTGAGAGCAATTAAAAACCTTTGTTTTTGGTGTCACTGTGAACCAGCCCTTGAAATATCTTCAGCCTTGAAAAAAATCACAGCTAGGCAGATGTGTCCCCAGAGCCACAAGCGCAGGGAGAAAAGCACGAGAGACTTCCTTCACTCGCATCCGGCAATGCTACTTAACATCATCCGCCGGGATCGGCCGGGCCTGCGCACGAGCGCCGTCTGGCGGTCGCGGGCGGGGCGCAGCCGTCGGTCGGCGCGCGGAGCGAGCCCGCCGGCGCCGCCCCCGCGCTGAGAGCGGGACGGGCGGAACGGGCTCCATCAGCCCTGCTCAGGGGTCAATGCAAAGTGCGTGACATCTTTGTCAGTGACAAGGACACTGCCATCGAGCACACCTCAGCAGGTTTGCTGACGACACCCAGCTGTGTGCTGTGGCCAACACGCCGGAGGGAAGGGATGACGCCCAGAGGGACCTTCACAGGCTTGAGGGGCGGGTCTGTGCAAGCCTCATGGAGTTAAACAAGGCCAACTGCAAGGTCCTGGGTCACGGCAATCCCAAGCACAGTACAGGATGGGCAGAGAATGGACTGAGGGCAGGCCTGAAGAGAAGGTCTTGGGCACGTTGAGAAGCTCAACATGTCCTGGCAATGGGCACTTGCAGCCCAGAAAGCCAAACGTGTCCTGGGCTGCATGAAAGCAGCATGGGAAGCAGGGTGAGGGAGGGGATTCTGCCCCTCTACACCAATCTGGTGAGACCCACCTGGAATAGCTGCATCCAGCTCTGGGGTCCTCAGCACTGGAAGGACATGGACCTCTTGGAGCAAATCCAGAGGAAGGCCAGGAAGATGAGAGGACTGGAGCACCTCTCCTATAAAGACAGGCTGAGAGCACTGGGGTTGTTCAGCCTGGAACAGAGAAGACTCGAGGGAAACCTTATAACAGGCTTCCAGTGCCTACAAGAAAGCTGGAAGGGACTTTCTACAATGGCATGCAGTGATAGCACAAGGGGCATTGGATTTGTAATGAACAAGGGTAGCTTTAGATTAAGTATTAGGAAGAGAACCATTATTGCAGAGTTAGTGAGACACCAGAACAAGTTGTCCAGAAAAGCTGTGGATGGATGCCGCATCCCCAGAAGTGTTCCAGGCCTGTTTGGAGGGGCCTTTGAGCAACTGATCTATTGGGAGATGTCCCTGCCCCATGGCAGGGGGTTGGAACTAGATGATTTTTAAGGTCCCTCCCAAACCAATCCATTTTATGGCAATTCATCAACTTTTTGTTCAGCTCTACATTAGGCCACCACCATCACAAGCCACACCAACTCCATGGCTGCAACTCCACTGCACCTCCCCCTGTCAAGGAGATAACAGCACATGGCTGTTAGTTTTGGCCTTAGTTTTTTCCACCAGAACTGCGAGGCCCGCACTGGGCATTAATAGCAGCCAGAGCCTCAAAACCAACAGCTGAGCCTGCCATACCTCACCAGGTAACTAGTACATCTTCTGCCATCTTTGAGTCTACACTTGGTGTTTGCCTGACCAGCCTTGGCTGCTACCCTCCCAGTTTTAACACCCTACTTTTCCCTGGAGTCGCCAGCTGCAAGGGAGGCAAGGCAGGCACTATCACACCAGCCTGGTTTTCTTTGCAGAGCCACAAGTGTAGTTAGAACCCAAGTCCCATATCTTAGCGTTTAATTGAAAATGTCCAGGACTGTACTTTAATTCTGCATACGTTTCATCTATGCATTTTCAAGGTGACTTTTCTCAAGCATTTTTCTTACAGAAAGATGTCACAGCTCCAGCTTGATAACCATGTACACCTCAGGGTGGTACGCTCTGCCCTCCACGCTGGTAAAGCACCTTCCAATGTTGACCTAACAGCTACACAACATTTCAGCTTTGGAGATGTGGATCTCCGGCGTCCTTATATAGGTGTGCCTGGTGTACATCTACAGTGGTACAGGCGCGGCATGTGCACACATGATAAAGTGTTTTCCAAAATGTATCTAAAGGACAAAATTCATAGCTGTACCAAGCTGGGTGCATACTGGGGTCAAATTTACATATAAATGTTGCAGTTTGTCCCCCTGATATTGACTTTGTTTCATAAGGTATCACACAACAGGCTAATTTGAAAGTGAGAGCTGGAACTGTTTCACCGGAAAGAAAACTGAGGCTACCAGAATGCTGCTAAGACACCAATGTTACAAAACTGCCTTTAAATAGTACTTTTGGAAGGATGTCAAGAAATATATATTTTCTATGCATCCTTCCATGGCATACCAATTCTTAGTCATTTTTACTTTCCTTAGACAGGACACAAATAAAAACTTGGAGCCTGCTGGCATTATTTAAAATACTGCTTTACTTCCCCACCACAAGCACTTTTGTCCTTAACACATGAATATTCTTAAAGAGCTTTAAACACTTTCTTATAGTGTATACCACAACACGGACCTTTAACTGAATAGAAGGATTAATCTACTCAGACTTCTGATCCCATAATTTTGGCTTTCTGCCACAAAAGACATGGGTGCCAAGCATCCAAGGCCTCTTGTCAGAAAGCTTCTCTGTGAAAAAAGACAGCTTTTAAAGATGGCTGGAATAGGTAGTGAACTTTACAGTAGTCATAGCTTTTAGCATATTTACATACAAATCATGACTGCAAGCAAATGGCTCTGGAATTATTTACAAAAGGACTGATTTCTAAGATTTACCCTGGGCTTATTGCTGCTTCCAGAACAGATTTCTGTCTTGCAGAAGTATTGCACCATCAGCTCTGTATTTTGTAGTGACAACTCTTCCAAAGTACCTATAAGCAGATTCAAGCTCTGGATCTCCAAAACCATCCCCATTTCCTGATGTCCAGTCTTACAGTTTCACAACAGGCAGAAAGTCTTAAGTCTCTTCAGAGCCTTTAAGTCATGAACTTGATTGCACACTATTATCTTTGATTTGTTGTTAACCACTATAACTAATGACAGACCCAGAAGCATGCTCTTTTAGTCACATATCTTTTCCAATACTAGCCACTTCATCCATAAACCTGATAAAGTCCTTCATAAGATTACAGTCTTTCTGCAAGCTTGCTGTATATGAAAGGCTAATTTTCCTACAGAGTCTCATATTCTAACCACATCATCTTTTGTTTCCCTTGTATCCAAAAACTATTTCTGCACACCAAACCTTATGCTTTGAAAATACTACCAAAAGTAGTTTCTGTTCCAGACACGCATTGCAGCCTCTGCAATTGTAACTTTCAGAAGAGCTTAAAAATGCCCCCAAAATGGTATGACAGAATAAGTCTTAAAACTGTAAGAATAAACATGAGTAAAGCCTGCCACCAGGAAGATCACCTTCACATCTCTGCACTTGGAAGGCTGTCAATTCCCTACTCCACGACAAGGATGGCTCTATCCAACAAAGCTGAGAAGTACCCAGCTTCCAGCTAGGAAAAGCATACTGAATTGACAAGCACATGTATCCCTACCAAACACCTTTCTCTGCCCCCACCACTCCTCACATCGGTTGTAGACAAGCACCACTGCTCATGACCACAGCAGTTCACCTTCTTGGTCTCCACCATGCCACCTCACTATCTGACAGCTTCACAAAAGCCACAGTTAAAGTTACAACAAACTTACTGCAATAAACCATTTCCCCTGTCATATCAGGGACATTATCAGGGACAAGGAATAATTCACTACCAGAATTAATAACTGTAGTCAAGGGGTGAGGAGCCAGTTCCACATCCCTCCTGTGCCTGGGAAGACAGATTTAACGTTGAGATCTGCATCACTCCAACCCAGTGCAGCACAGCAAACTTCTGTGACATCTGCTGTCCCTGATACATAAGGCCACCACATTATAGCTAGGCACCCTCTTGACTTTTCGGGGGGCTGGTGGACTAAAATGGAAGGGGAAAGCTCAACAACTAAACAGGTAAACACCACAGGGTTTTTACCCTCATCATAATAAAATTGGAGATAAATTTTAAGGGATATACTAATTCTACTCCAGATTTAAAGAGACTCTTGTGGACACCTGTGATTTGCTATTCAAGCAGAAAACAAAAATTCAAATACACCAATAAATTTACTCCAAGTCTGAATACATTACAAGAGCCAACTATTTCATGGGCATTTTTTAAACTATAGAAAGAGGCAGTCAAAGCAACGTTTCAGTTAGGTAAAGAAGGTTGCATTAATTTCAAAAACTAAATAGAAGTTGGAGTCTGTTGCACTGGTTAATGAATGAGGTGACTGTTCTCAAAGATATCCACAGATGTACAGATCACCGCTACTATGAACAGTTTTTACAGCACTGCTGTATAATCTCATTCAGTTATTTGACTAGTGATGGTAATTAAGGACCATAATCCATTGCCAAAAAATAAACAAATGTGAACAACCACAACTTGGGCAATAGAAAAAATTGTGTGTGTATATTCCAGGTTTCTTGAAAAGTACCTCACTGTTCAGAGAAAATTTGAAGTTATAAGAAGTTCTTTAAGCATGTACAAAACACAAGAATGGAGCTGAACACTTCACAAGCACAGAAAAAACAACAGTAACTGAGAAAGTCTTGTTTATATAGAATTAGTACTTTGAATCTGGATAATGAGGAACAAGATTCACAGATTAGAACAACTGAAGCAAGAGAAAACCACAAAGAAAGTTTAAGTTGTAGAGATAGAGCAAATTTAGCCTTCTTTCCTTTGGGGCCTGCACGGGAATACAACTATACCTCAGACTTCTTGCAGGATCTCACTCTAGTAAGGTAAGTACTTTACCTTACATATTACTTTTTGTGTACCAAAACTGATGTAGTGGTACCAAGGTATTAAATTAAAGGCGTGCATCCTGATTAGAGGTACTAGCTGTGATGTATTACATATGAAAATGAAACATTATGTACAAAAAGTAACAAGCATAGCAACTGATACTTACAAACTGAAGTCACAGTGGCACATTGAACAATTTTAGATTAATCAGACACTTAAAAATAGAAACCAGAGGCTGGGCTCTTCTCTCACCCCATTTTACATGTCTTTACTTCCATTGAGTTCAAGTGGAATTTTTCACAATTTATGCCGGAGAATCAAGCCTTGTGTGCCTGCAAGGAAACAGCAGACATGCTTCCCACCAGAGTGCAGGGGGAGATTTTAAAAAAACACAAGTATATGAACTGTGAAACCGATAGAGTACACAAGCAAAGGCAGGGAAAGAGGCTCCAGCTGGGGGTAGGGAAGAAGAGAACTTGCAGCTTACCCAGAGGTTTCGGGTTGTTTTTTTTTTTTAAGACTTGGGACAGATATTTGTAAACCAGAAGCCCAGTCAGTAAACGGACTTCTAAAAAAACAAAAAAAGGTTTAGAGAGAACTATTGCATTTTTTTCAGACAGACGTCATTGATTTATATTTTCCTACAGTTATTCTATAAAATGAGGAGCATGCCATTTTGTTTGTGGAAGACAGACTTTCAAACCCTAAAAAGTGGAGATCTGACCTATTTGCATCACCAGAAACATTGCGCAACGATCACTTATACCCAAGCCCAAGCAGATGATCTTCCAAAACTCTTCAGGATCATCTGGACAACTAATATTACAGTGGTTAGAAAGAGTAACACTTGAGACTGGAATTCAAGTCAGGCAAAGCTCTATATGTGACACAGGTAAAAAAAATCACTTCATGGTTTGGAGGTATAGCAGAACAGAAGCTACAGCTTTATAGTCTATGGGTTTTTTTGGCTTTTCTTTTTTTCTTGGTAGCAGCATGTGATTAGGAAGCTCCTCTTTCACCACCCCACGGTACAAACATAAATCCTTGTACTGTTCTATACTGATTGGGCTGATTTGGGAAGCTCACTTAAAACAAAAAAGCAAGTAAACCCACAAATATTTTCAAACTATATCTCCACTTGAGGTATGCCTGCACAACTATGTGACAATGCAAGGGAAACAGTTTCAGTACTTTACAGAGGAAATAAGACTTAATTGTTTTATATACCACAGAAATGCAAGACTGAAGTAATTCATATTTATTCGGAGTCCAACACTGACAGAATATTACTGTAACTGTCTGGAAATGCTTTTTCCCCACTTTCACTTATGTGCACAACCCTTGTCACAGCTCACACAGCAGATTTTACGCACCAGCACTCCAGTAGGACAACGTGCCAACAGCTTTATTTCAAAAACAAGTCTAGATTATCTACTCAAAATTGCATTAGATATCAGCTGATTTGACACAACAAAGCAGGATGAAGGTAAATGCAGAGAATTGCACAAAGGAGGATGACTTATCTGCAGAAAAAAATGTTACATAATTGAAGGTGTACCTGCTAATTGTCATGAGACACGGTCTTTCAAAGTGTCTCCTTCCAGAGGCCCTTAGAAGGTGGAAAGAAACCCAAGAAGAAATACATGTCCTTGAATATCCAACTTTGTTTTGCGCTTAGCGTTTAGATGTTGAACACTGACTGACTTATGCATCACAGTAAGGAAACAAAAAAAAAAAAAAAAAAAAAAAAAAAAAAAAAAGCCTTAAATGAACAGGAGCCTGGTATCATTCCAGTTCCTACAACAAAGCCACCAACTATACCTTTGTGAAAGGGCCATCATAATATCAGTACCTCTAGACAGCATCAGCTCCAGGCTAATAAGACATCCACTAATACGTCAGAACTGCTTATGAACAGCCACAGCACAATATGAGACAGACAGGGAGACACTAAAAAAGCAATCTTCCAAAATTACAGCCTAAAAGGTGGCAGATGGAGAACTAGACAATAGAGCTCTGAGTGTTGGGGGACATTTTGCAAAGAAATTTGAAAGCAATAAGTCTGCAGCAATGAAACAAGTGCCTGTGGTCACTTCAGTTCAATCAAATACATGCATTGTTCAATTTCAGCATATTAACAGCTACTCTAAAAACATGCACGCTGTTCTTGTATGAAATCAACAGTTTTATATAACTGGAAAATCATATATCGAGAACAAAATGGAGTATTAGCCTGGACCACTGAACTTCAGCTTCACACCACCTGAAACCCCCTGTGAATACTGTCCAAGCAGATGGGCAGTATAAAAGATTGTGTGTAAAGTTTGATTTTTACTGGATTCACAAACACCTAAAGAAAGCATTTAGCTCGGTAATCTACTCTGCAGCATCATCTGCTGAGAGTGCTTCTACAGCTTTTTGGCAGCTCATGGTTGAGCACAACAGCAACACATAGGCCTCCTTACCCTGAGCAGATGTTCTCTCTGGTACACTGCTTCCTTCCCCAGAGCCTCCCAAGGAGAGGCCAACACCCTCTAAAAAGGGACCCACACTCTGGGATCTGTCTGTGGAGAGCTGCTGTAACACAACTGCTTGTTTTTTAGGCAGTCACATTACCTGCTGAAATCCAAACCTACACTGAGCTGCTAAGAGAACAGAACAAAGCTGCATCCCAGGTAAACAACATCCTCATGAGGCCAGAAGTTTTTTTTTTGTGGAACCTCATAACAGATGAGAGCCTGGTCTGCCTTCTACATGTTTGGCAGTACTCTAAGACATTCGCTGGCTATTGGCCTGCCAAGCTGTTTAGGCTAGCCAGTTTCTTTGCACTTGCTTTATACTATTAATTTTATTAAATATAAACATATCCTTTGTATATATTTTTCTCATGTTCCATATGCACAGAACAAGCTCATTTCAGCCTGAGGATGAATGAAAACTCAATATTTACCACACAGATCCACTGTGCTTTGCAAACAAGACCGGAAAAATGCCCTCTCACAATGAAGTTATCCATACCATCTTTCTGATGAGCAAAGCATGAGGACACAGTTCAAAGCTCTCAGAAAGCCATATGTATACTTTTACAAAAGACATCTGCAATTCACCAGTGAGGTTCTAGACCTAGCATAATTTATTTAGCAGTCTGTATATAGAGATGCAAATATGCAAGGTTCAGACATTTTTTTAGCACCTCCATAAAATTCATTTTGAAGTATATAAATATTCATACTTTGAATAGTCATCTCAGCATGTGAAGCTTTAATTTTTACATGAAAATACCGATTCCTGCAAAGAGTCTGAAATAAAGTAAAAGTGTATTAATCCTAAAGTATGCACACAAACACATGCAATTTCTTTACATAAACACTTCTGAACTTCTGGGTGATTAACGCTTGATTACAGAAAGAGATCCTTAAAAACTATCTTCACTAATCATGCACTAATTTTTAACATACTTGAACACAAGTCAGGTTTTACTGCTATTAGACAAGTTGATCCACACCAGAAAGCACAAGGTGGCTTTCAATTTGTGCCATGGTTATTGGGTGTCTTTGCTGCTACGGAAATGGGCCATGGGTGAGGGCAGTGTCCGACAAGCCCAAGTGCTCAACGGGTTGAGCAAGAGCTCCTGGGTGCCTCGGCAGAGCCTCCTGCTGAGCCAGCACTACCACTGTCGCAGGAGTACTCTGCTAATGACGAGATCAGGGACAGCAGAACGGGGAAAGCTGAACAATTACAGCGCCTGTGTCAGAGGTGGCTTACATGGCTCCAGCAGGAATTACAGGAATACAGACAGGATGTGTGCTTTGAGGAACAGCATAGAAGCATTTGTCTACATGTGTTTAAAGATTCAGAGACAAGTCCTTTATATCAGTCCTTTTAAGACTGGTGGACGGAGATGTAACTTTCCTACAAAACAAGAGAGTGCAATCCTACCATGCAGCATAATCCAAAACCTACACTATTATATTCACGACTGCATAAACATTCGTAATTTCTTTTTTAAACACTCAAACTCATTCAGAAGTGTTTGGACAATGAAGACTCTCAAAGAAAATTTAAGGGACTAACATCATCCTGCTTAAAAAAACCCTAAGTTTTATTATAAGCATCATGATACTGACATGCAGATTTTTAATCATGCTGGTTGCAATTATACAAATCAGTGTTCCAATGCACAGAGAAGTCAGTTTTCATATACACCACATTAACACAGACATTAGACAGGATTTGGCATGCTGCCGACAGAGAAGCCTAGTTTTGGAATCACGTAATATTAAGTCTGGGGTTACTTGATGCAAAATTAGAAGGCAACAAGCTCAAAAAGGTGGTTACAAAAACATCACAGGAAACAAAATTATTTTAAATAAAAGCAAGCAATTATATTTCAGTATTTGGATGGCAGATGAAAATGCTTTTTTGGCATGCAACCACACCACAAAGCTAATATTGTGTGTAACTGGAAACATTTAAAAAAATTTCTTACTAAAGTCAAAGATGGTAATTGCGAACTGTGGGATCTGTCCTTAGATAAAAGGGGGGCAGCTGAATAAAACTTGTTCTATCTGCTATAGATACAAACCTACAAGCATACTCCATAATACTCTTACATCTTAAGGAGGGGACAGAGGGGAAGAGAGAGAAAATGAAGGAGAGAAGTACACAAGACAGAACAGCAAGAGCTATCAGGTGCTATAAATCAATGTTTCAAACACAGACCTTAGACAGGAGTACATGACTTTGGTACAGAACAAATGAAATAACACAGTTCCAGCAGTTGTTGATGTGTAATCCACTGGAAATGAAAGGCCTGCCTGAGAGACTGTCTACCCCAGGTTTACTACCCAGCAAAACATTGGGCTTGATAGGTTTCATAATGATCTTGAAAAGCAACTCACCAACTTTATGGCTATATTTAAGAACTTTTAAGAAGCCTTCCAGGCAGTGTTCCAAGAAAAGGTAAACTAGCAAAAAGCTGTCATTTACAGACATTTTAAAAATACTAAAAATGTTTGTGTTGGCTCTTACCTCTTGTACATGAGCACTTCACTCATTTTGTACATTTAAAAAAACCTCCTTGCACAAGAACATGCTTGTAGAATATTGTCAGTTTGTGCTGAGAAGTCAAATGCTCTTTTAGTTCTGCTAAAAATATATAATGTATTTTGTGAATATTATAAATAACTAAAATACAAAGAAGAGTTGTAGCAGACCACCTGTGAAATTTTCTTCAGTAGCTGGAAATATCCTTTGTCTATGAACCAGCAGCCAAAGAGCTGTTTCTGAAAAAAGGATGTAATTTTGGCAAACTGATCTGATAGTCTATCTGGGAATTTCTGCCAGAAATGCCACGACTTCAGTGTGCTATTACTTGCAAAACATGTTTCTTCCCATCATTCCTCAGCCATAAGGTGGGAGGAGGAAAAGATGAGCAATAGCTGTGCTGTATCCTTCCAAGCTGGTTCTTCCCATTATACAACTCCTAATCCAAACAATTTAAGCACACAAGTAAAAGCTACTCATTTCTGTAAACATTTCCAGGAGCAGGACCTAAGCTCACATGGCTTACACCAAGCATATACTAATGGCTAGAGTTAACCTCAAGTTTACTTCTGTTTAAACAGCATAAGCAAAAACCAGTGCTGGCCAAACTAAAGCTCAAGCTTTAATACAAGTGGGTAAACTGAATATTGATATAAGCCACTTGGTCACCAGGGACCCATCTCAGCCCAGCATTCTTAGTGCAATATTGTATCATGCAACAGTTTTCCCAGAAATACAGATGATGTTTCTCAACTGTTAAAAAATAAAAAGTAATGTTTCAGAGCATGCTTTTATACCTCAACAGCAGGGATCTCTTTACTTTAGGATAACATAGTCACAGAAAACAGAAACACAACCAAGCTTGTTTGTTTGTTTTAAATGAAATTCATCACTGCAGATCCAATTAACTCTGGAATGCATAAGACATAGCACCCAAGCAAACAGAGGCTTTAAATTTAAGAGCAACTTTCAGTCTGCTCTGTTAGAAGCTGTGTATAGAAGTAATTGACAATATATATATTATGCAAGATTCATACAAAAACAGGGAAGGACTTTTAGGCTACAATACAAAGGCTTTCAGCATTAGAAAGGGTCAAAAACAATCTGCAAAAGCATAATATGAAGCAAAGACATTTAAATTACTCTGTAAAATGTAGACATTCATTAGCATAGAAAAGTTTCATGGGAAAACAATGACAAAGTAAAAGTCATCCTATTTTCATATGCTAATTAATTAAATATGCCAAATGCATTTAATCTCTTATTATAACCATAGGGGGAGACAGACCAAACTCTTGAAGTTCCAAAAAGCCAGGTCATTAGCGTACCAAGTCATTCTTCAGATCTTCTCCTTATATACAAATTTACATTCCCAACTTATAACATATGTAAGTAAAACTTGACTCCCCCTCCCACCCCCTCCATTTCTCCTTCTTTGGAAGGCACTTGCTATCTCTTGTTCCTGTATTTTAAAATCTTATTAAATGCTAGAAATAACTCATTTGCTAGGGAAAAAAAAACAAACCTAAAAGCACAGAAGCCATTTTGCCAAAGGCCCGAGTTAGACATCCCAGTCCCTCTAAGACATAGAACAAGCTAGCTGAAAATGAGATTAATAACATTCTTGCACATATTCACGAAAATCCACACATACTATGTAGTCTTTAAGTTCAGATGACATTTCTAGCAGTTTCTTGCCTTTCCAAACAAGAAAGGGATTCTTATGTTTACGTAAGTTTCTCCTTGCTTAATAAATCTTAAATTGAAACAGATTTTTTTAAAACAATTACCTTTTTCAGAGTTATCATACTACAGGATATTAGGAAAAAACAGACTCTCCTGTTGCTTTTACCCACATCTGACTCCAATCTTAATAGTTTAGCTATTAACCCTGTAAGGTCCTTAAACACACACCTTGCCCAGTTGATGTTAAAATTTTTATATGACTGATCTGGGCTTACTCATTACAAAACCTTTTGTTGTACAGAAAGAGAGCAGCTCCATGGACCTTGATTTACAGGACACAATTAACTGTGCTGTTGGCAGAACTGCTACAGCCCAGCTCATCCGGGGCTCTGCAGGGAGAAATGAAAGGATCTGTCACTGCATCAGAGTAACGGCTCTCTCCATCTCCTTTCCTTTCCACTCCCTGTCCAAGCTCATTCTGATCTAGTCACATCTTGGGATGAAAACCTGACCACTGTCTTGCAAAGAAATAGTACAAATTACCTTAATTCCCCCTAGGAAAAGTAAGAACTACAGCTAAAGGGGAGAAAACCCCATTCTACTAGAAAAACCTCAGTACTTACTCTAGAGTTTGCCATGCAAAACATGTAGTTTAAAGATCCCAGTTACCAGCTAAACAATGATCACAAGGAATTTCACGACAATAACGCTAGTAATTTATTTATGCCATTTTTTTAGGTTTTAGCGTGTTGGGAATATGCATTGTTGGCCATTAAATTCCACTGCATAAACATTTCTCAGCGAGCTTGTAAAATATCCCCCGCTGCGTTTCCTCGCTCTCCAGCTGATAGCATTTAGAAACACTGGTACTGGCGGGTGTTTTATTTGGCCTTCCTGGGCCACCCCCGCTGGGGTACAGTGAGAGATTCCTGTCAAAGGCCAGACCCAGCCGCCCCGGGCTCGGACCACAGCGAAGGCATCTGGACTCAGCCCAGCCCGGCCGACTGATAAATGCTGGCTGCTGGAGTTTGAAATCCCGCGGCGGGCATAAATATTCTGGGAGAAGGGACTCGCGGACGGTCCATCGCCCTTCCAGAGCTCTCTTCGTTAAGAAAGCAAAGTACAAACACATCCTTCCGCGGGGTCCGCGGCTGCAGGGGTGGCTGTGGGGATTACCCCCCAGTTAAAGCGGAAAGCGCGGAGGATGCCGCCTGGATGGCAGACCGAGGTTCCCACCCCGCCAGGGTCCCGCTCGGGGCAGGAGGGCGCCCAGAGGCGGACGCTTCGCTCAGAATAGGGGAGAGGGCGGAGGCTGCCTGCAAGGGGCCAGTTGTCACGCACTGACAGGCAACAGCTGAGCTCCCGCATCTGGACCCTCGCTCAGACCGGCGACCGCGGCGCGCCGCTCGCTCCGCCGGGCGCACCGAGCCGGCACGGCGG
>WAAG01084345.1:0-12708 GCA_013390105.1 Tichodroma muraria | reverse complement strand
ATTTAAGGAAACATTTTTCAAATCAGTTAAATTAATCACCTGATCTCAAACATTACTTAAGAAAGTTTTATGCTTAGAATTAGGCCCAGGATAGTTGTCAGAGCTTTATTTAAAAAAATAAAAATTAAAATATGTGAAAAAGTTTCATATTGTGAAAAAAATTAAAATAGCAACATAGATAACCCAAATTAAGAAGAATGAACAAGACGAAACTCTGTTACCCAAGGCAGGAACACATCACACTGGACATTTATAAAGTTGAAAGCTTTCTTCTCCCATCTGTACAGGGCTTTCTTAAATTTATTTAAATACACATATATTTTAAAAACTGTACTTGCTAAAAGTTAATGTTCTTGTTGCTATTTTTTCCTACCTGTCAGCTATGGCATCATAAACCGTATAGATTTGTCTATTTTGTAAAAGAAAATATACATTCCAAATGGTCTTCAGGACAGATTGCTAAGATTCAACATTAACACTAAATGTTCTTTTGAACATTTTAATGAAGTTTAAAATAAATCTTGCATTTCCAGTAAGTTGCTAAGTACTGCAGGGAAGAAAAAGTCCAAAAGCAAGTGTAAGATTAAAATTGTTGCTGAAGCTAGTACATGTTAGTAATTAAAAAAGACAGTTGGTTGCCTTTTTCATTTCCCTTTTTTTAAGCTTAAGAACCCACTCCTGCTGTGCAGAGTTAGAAGTCCATTCTGCTACCTCTTTTGTCATCAGTATTTTTGCAGGCACATAAAGACACAGATTTAACTCTTTGAGGCTGTTGCAAGAGCACACAAAGCTACAGGGCCCCAGATGTACAAAGATGAAGTGCCTCGTAAGCAATGATTTCTTTATATCCTTGTCATATAAAGCTAAGCCCACTTAGACAATGAAGTAATCAAAGTGATTCATGTGCTGACCTCCATTTATTATCTTCAACCCTTTTTGGTTTTTTGGGGAGGATTTATATGCACTTAGTTTTTTTTATCTTGAATATAGTTCCTCTTCTGCATAGAGGACAAACCTCAAAGGTTGATAACAAATGCAGTTTCTCATAACTCCCTTCTCTCTTCAACTATCCTGAATAAAACATGCTGAATTAATTCACTGTTTTCCTAATTATTTTTTTCAATTCCATGCCCAAAGAGATACAAAGACAAAGAAAAATTAGTTTCTGCTGTGTTACTTATGTGTGTAACTGCTATTGAACAGTGGCAAACAAAGTGGTCTGAGCAAGTGTGTATAAAAAAGTAGAATTAATAGTGGTCAGCTTTTAAAAGATCAAAACTTGACAAGTCAAAATTGGTTATTTGACAGTTACAGAATTGGCAATTAAAAAGAACACAGTAAGTATCTCATTTCTGAAGACAGGAACATGCGCTGCTGTTTGATTAAAGCTGGCTTGTAGACTTTGTACTTCATTCAGCCCTTGCCACTTTGTATAGAAAGGTCTGCAAAAGCAATAGCTGTCCACTGAAGTTTGAAGGGTGAAGTAAGAAGATGGAAGAGAAATTGTTTACAGTGAAAGAAGAGGTCAGTAGAAGCTAAGGTTCTGCTGTGAAACAAAAACAAGTTAAATATCAGGTACAAATTACCTCACAAGGTCTTACCAAGCTGTAAATAATTTTTTTTTCTATAAAGGTAGTAATGGTTTGTTTATAGCATAGAATTATTCTGGTTGTTTTGTGCTGTGATGGCACATCACAAGCTTTATCTAATTTGCTTTTTGCCTTTCTCTCTGGTGTGAATTTAATAGTGTGCTGAGCTGCAGATTGTATTGTCCAAAGGAGTCCATTTGGATGTTTCAGAGTTATACTTTATTTCTTCATTAATTCTAAACTATCTTTCTTCTTCTTCTTCATTCCTGTAGATACAGTAGACATCTACTACAGGTAATCTTTGTTTTCCAGCCACCTAATCCTGAGCCACAGACTGTGGGTGAACAGTCTCACTCACTGCAGGGGCGTGCAGTCAAAACTCCCCTCACCTGACCTGAGGTGTGACACCTCCACCTGGCCTGGCCTGCCTGGCCCTCCTGACCAGCCTGGAGTTCTCCCCCCAGAACTCCAATCCTAGGACTTAAGCTTAGTGGAAAAAAAACACAAAACAATGGTACCAAGAACAAAATAGCTCTGCCTGTCTCAGAATCCAGGCTTGAGAGCTCCTTAAAGTAGAAATTATTTTCTCTCTCAATTTTGTTTCCTGAGGGAATTATTGGAAAATCACTGAGCAAAGAAACTTAAGGACATCTTCATTGCAACTTAGAACAAACAAACAAACAAACAAACAAACCAAAAACCCAACAGTACCCATTCCTATTTGTGCTTCCATCTTTCTGAAAGGAATTTTCCTTTTTTTGGTGAGACAGGGATGACCAAACTTGTTTTTATGAGCAGTTGCAGGAAGGCATGCTGGAGAAATGGAAGTTATTTTTCTGATGTAACATCCTCAGTGATCTTCATTTTCTGTTTTTATAAATTCCAGAAAATTTTATTAATGACTAATCAATGTTGTGACTCAACACAATGATGGTATTAATCATTAAATATTTCAAGTTCAGATCTCTGTTATAGGGACATGTAATTTCAGTGACAATTGACATATTAGTAGTAATTTTAACATTTTTTTCAGTCACAGGTGAAAGAAATCTCACAAATGAAAAATCAGTGTCTCTTGCTGTTTATTTGGTTTGTAAAAGATGAAAAGTTGTAAAAATTAAACAGTTCTAATACATTCTTCAGGTTTGTTTGTGGTTTTTTTCCAAGATTATTATTAAAGGAAATTTGAATTATGTTCCCTCTCCAATTCAGTCATTCGTAAAATGTTCCTATTTCATTCTGGATGGGATTTTCAAGTATAATTTCAAGTGAAACTCAGAGAACAGTAGTTTCCAGGTCTGAAGTACCCCAAAGGAGTCAGTTAAAAAGAACTGAGTACTACAAAGTAGTCTAGTAATTTCCCTCTCTTCCTTTTGGGTTGTATTTTGTGTTGGGTTTTTGGTCTCTTTTTTATATCCCAGCAATCAGTAATAACTTCAAATACCTTCATTTAAGTCTCACCTTGTAAAAAAAAAAAAAAAGTAGTGATAATTTTAATTAACTTTTTAAAAGAAGGAGCTGCAGAAACCTTGGGTTTTTACATAGGGTATAACTGAGCCATTGACTCGCTCACTGTCAGGGTGCTCTTTGTAATTTCGGGAAGGAACTAAAAGTAAAATGCCTTAGGTTAATTCCAAGTCAAAGGGAATTTCAAAAGTCTAACTTTTTCTTGAGACCAAGTTGCTGAGGTTTTACAACTCACTGCCAGAAATCATTCTAGTACTGTAACTGCAGCATTCTGATTGCTGTATACATTTCCCCACGGGTTTTAGGGAATGCAGTCACATAGAAATGTTGATATTAAATAACTGAGAAACAGTATTTATACTAATTATACTCTTTAAATAAAGATGACATGCAAAGTCAGATTATACAGAACAATAAATGTACAGAAGACTAAAGTGTTTATTGTGCCTGTTTTGAGAGGACCTGCAATGGAATTTATAGAAGATTTTTCCCTATTTTAAAGGAATTAGACCCAAGACTTTTCTGGGTTATCCAGGGATAAAAGAGATCTCCTTGCTTTAAGCTGGCATTGCCCTGCAGGAGATCTGAAGGATGACTTGCACAGGTCCTGATGGTGTTCTCCTCTGTAATAGGCAGCCTACAGCTGGCACATACAGGGCGAGCTCAAGTTTTGGAGTTACTACAAAGGTAGAATGAGATGTATTGCAATAGCAGGCAGAGTACTGCCTCTCTTCTAAAGCAAGCCTTTTGTGTTGGGGGAGTTTGTCAGACAGATTTAACCTGAGGGACTGGTATGAACAGCAGGGAAAAGTTGTTCCATCCAGTTTCACAGTTCCTTCAATGAACTCTCTTTTTGCTACAGAAGCTTGGTTTGACTGTTTAGCGGCCATCAAACATTTTCCTTCCTTCTCTTGTGTCTTTTCGAGCAGATCCTTAATCCTTCTTGATTTGATGGTTTTCACAACAGAGATTAAAGCAGCACTGATTGATAGAAAGTTAACCCTGGGCAACGGTTACTTTTCTATCCCTGAATTTGGGATGCTGTCTTGAGGTCTTAGGGATCACCAGCCGTTGTTGGTCAATCATTGTAGGATGTACTTCAAAGTTCACATCCCATCTGCACAGAGCTTGGTGTTGTGCTAAACAGATTGTGTGTGTCTGATTCTTGGAATTAACTGTGACAGCAGGATCATTTTGGCAGATGGTTGCTGTGGCATGTGTACAGGTATATTTGAAGGATGATGGCATTATCTGTTTCCTGATGATCACACCTTTGCTTATGGAAAAGACTTTATTTTTGCCCAGTTTTGGGAGGTTTTTTTGTTTGGTTTGGTTTTTTATTTTTAAATATGCAAATATATGAATTGTAAAGTCATTCCTTGGTTGTTTTTCTTTTTTTCATTTCCTTTAATCTAAGATAACTTCTGCATACCAAGCATGTCCTTTGGCAAGTAAATGAATGTACAAAAAGGAAATGTTAAAAGGTTTGCCATATTTCCTTTCTCATCAGCTCCTAAAATTTCCTCCTACAGACTATTTTATTTCATTTTGTTTCTTATAAGGCTGCATTCCCTTGAGATATTGTTTAAGCAGCAACTCATGTCTGTCCTCACTTGAGTGTGCCCTGGGCAAACAGATGCAATTGCTGAGTAACAGGCATCAGAACTCTGAGTGTCAGTGTTCGGTTTTCAAGCTTTCAGCAAGATTGCAAAGGGAACACAAAGCTCCACTGGGAAACTGAGCATCAGTATTTCGTTTAGTGGTACAGTTAGGTTATGAAGCACTGTGTGTGAAATGGTATTTTTTCAGAAAACTCACTGATGTGCAATGAGAATTCAGAATTCTCTTTATTACCAAGTCAAATGTATAGAAGCTGTTTGAAGAATACAGACAAATTCTCAAATTTGAATTTCAGATCAACCTTTTTTTTCTCTTAATTTTATAAAAAGTACTTTGGTAAAGGAGGTGAGATAAATAAGAAAGTTGTCTTTTCCAGGAAGCTCCTCTCTTATGAAGTTGGTCAGTCATGAAAGTTTCTCACACTTAAGAGAGGAAAGTAAGCTTTCCACTGTACAGACAGAGGTATTTGTACTAATGTTAATCAGCTGAATTTCAGTTTAACACAATAGGCATTTCAGATAAAAACAGTGTATCTGAAAGGAAGTTTTGATCTCAATGAGATTGACTACTGAATGAGGGCATGATGCAGGTGCTTTATTATACCTTGTTCAGTGAGTATTTACTGAATACTGACATTATTCTGTCAGTTAGGAATAGGTCTATGCCATGAGAATTCTTTCTACACAAAATTGATTATATGTCAAATATGTGTAGATTGAAGATAATAAGTGGCATTACACTGAATAGTGTAACAGTGACTATTGCTATGAGTGCCTTGAGGGATGTTACATTCATCCTTTTTCACCCGTAGTTTGCCTAATTTCATCTTTTAAATCGCTGGGATTTCTTATGCTCATTCCACTGGGTAAGAAACTTCATAAACTACTTCTGGGATATAAGCTTTATTTTTACCTAGTCTCTCTCTCTCTGTGTCTGTCTCTTCTCTCACCTCTAGCCTGGAATTCCTGTTATAAGGAATTTATATGCAGATATTAGCATACAATTGTTATAGGAATTATTTTACATCACTTCTAATAAAATAAAAAATGTATCTTTATTTTCAAAGATACAAAACATATCATGTGTCTTTTCTCTTGTGCTTAGTTTTCTGGGCTTAAAATCCATACACAGGTCTTTTTAATTCTCTCATGAAAGCAGTAATGATACTTCAAAGAGGAATATAAGAAAAAAGACATCTTATTTCCATAGGGAACATGTAACTTCTGGGTTTGTTTCTGTGAGCAAACTGTACTCCCTGACACAAAGGTAGAAACTATCCCTTTGTGGTAACACATATTACACAGTAACCCAGATACCCCTGTTATCATTTCCTCACATTCTTCTTCGTTCACTTTTTTATGTAAAACAGTATTTTGAATTAGTGGGTGTTAAAATTTGCAGAGTTTTCTAAAAATCAGAACATGATATAGTAAAATTGACAACTTCATGAGAACAGTAATTGCTGCAGATGCAATAAAAAGAAAGCTATGAAGCTGCTTTATATACAGATTAGAAATAGTTGGTGTTAATCCCAAGGGAGTGCAAAGTAGGTTTGGTTTTTTTTCCAAAAAATGATGCTTCTTTCTCTGAGCTTGATACACATATATGTGAGAAATAATGAGTGTGTGTGTTGGGTTTACAATGCCTGGGCCAAGTTTTGCTAGCAGGGCAGTTGTAAGGTGGCTTCCATAAGGGTCGATTTAGGTTGGAGATAAGGAAGAATTTTTTACAATGATGGTGTTGAAACATTGGGAGAGGTTGCCCTGAGAGGTGTTGGAAGCCCCATGCCTGGAAACATTCAGGGTGAGGCTTAACAGGATGCTTACTTGAGCATCCTCATGTAGCTGAAGATACCCCTGCTCATTGCACAAGGGTTGGGCTAGATGGTCTTCAAAGGTCTTTTCCAACCCAAGACATTTTATGATGTTATGAAAGAGAAGGAAGATGTTTTAAGAGCTGAATTTATGTCTTATAATCTGATTTGACTGATTCTGATTGACTGAAATTAAACTAATTTTCCCTAGCCAAGTCTGTTTTACCCATGATGGTAACTGGTGAGTGATCTCTCCCTGTCCTTACCTTCATCCATGAGCCCTTTGTTTTATCTTCTCCCCCCAGCTGAAGAGGGCACTTGGTATCCAGCAGGGATCAACCCACCACAGTGTGCATAAACAAGACATATTTTTTTCAGAATTTAATTAAGTATGGGGTTGGTTTGTTTGTTACTGACGTGTGTTGGTTTTGTTCTGATTGAACCTGAAGAGCATCTGGGAAGACCATTTTCAGATGGCAGCAGTCCTGTCTAAACTGAACTTACCCTGCTTCTCCTGCTTGCTGTCAGCAGGGTTCACACAAGAGCAGGCATTGTCAGTATCTTTGGGTTTGTCACATGAACGCCACTCAGAAGCCTTTTGTGTATACAATTGCTGCAAAAGCTGATGTGGGAGTAAAACAGTTATTTTTTACTCTTTCTTTACTATTTTTTTACTATTTTTTTACTAATTTTTTACTATTTTTAACAGCAAGCCAGGTTTCTACAATGTGTCTTTTCTATTTTTCTTTTTCATTAAAATATGACTTTGTCTCTTGAGAATTAGTTAGCATTTATTATGAACAATAAACTGACAGTCAGTTCTTTCTTGTCACAGTCTGATGTGTTTTTTCTGACAGTGTCATTTCCAAGATTGCCTTTGGTACTACGCAGTGTTCTTTAGCACATTTTTTAGCTTTGGATGGTATAACTTATGTGGCTGGACTGCATGTTTGTGCAAAGTCTTCATCTTTCTGAGATACTTGAGCTCTGCTTCCAAGTGCATTCCTGAATTTCATGAATATGTGAGACCTTAGTTTATTTTATAAACTGTTTTCTGAAGAAATATCTCTCAGCCACATGTTTGTGTCACATTTAGTGTATTGTTGAGACCAATGACAAAAATATATCCAAAACTTCTGGATATGAGAGTGACTTTGATGTGATTAGCAGTGAAGTCAAGTACTTGCAGTGTCCCTTGTCAGCAATTTATAAAGTGTTTGATAAGTAATCTTGACTGAAGAGCCATAAAAGCAATTCCAGGGTATAAACCTGGGACTGGATGGCATACTTTGGAGTGACAGTAGGAGAAGAGGCATATTTGATGTCCGCAGAAACCTAAGCAGAAGCATATGAATTTCCTACAGTATTTAAGATCTGCCTGATATATTGACTTACTGACAAGAGTGTATCTGTCTTCTGAGAGCATATCTAAGTCCTGAGTTCTTATTTAAGTTTAAAGACAGTGAGTCTGACTCTAGATGGGAAAGGAGGTTTTGTTTGTTTGTTTGTTTTTGTTGTTTTAATTTCATATATATTTGCTCTATTACCTCCATTACTGTATGCTCACCTCTCTTCCTTCATTAGTACCAAGTATACTTTAAGTTTAAAAGTGTGCATTTCACTTCTCTTACTTTATTGCATTTGGATCTTGGAGCTGGTTTTCTTATCTGGATCTAGATGAGAACATGACTTGACCAGTATGACCTCTGAATTAAAATAATTTAATTTTTATTATGATAGGGATTATTTCTCTTTTACTGGAATGAAGGGAAGATAGAAGGAACAAGTGCATTGTTTTTCAATTGGTGCATTTGAGAAACTCAGTGATCCAAATTAATTGGGTTTTTTAATGTCAAACTGGAAAGCATGAACAGAAGTTAATTTTCACCCCCAAGTAACTTGTCTCCTAAAATAAAATGTTAAGATACAAGTTTATATCATGTCAGAGTTTGCTGGTGATATCATTATTTTTTTCAGTGATATTTACCATTTTAATCGGATACTGTATTTACTGTGGGAGTACATGCATCTTTCTAGTAAATCCAAGAAAATACCAAATAATTATTTTCAGAATGTAAATCTTATTTGGAGACCCCTTGATACAGGAATTCTGTTCAATTTTGCTCTTGATTTCTGGATACAGCAAAACATGGTTAGACAGCCACAGAGAGACCAATCAATACAATAGTTAAAGTTGCTATTTTGAAGGATATTGTTAAAAATGTATTCTTATTTCAGGTTCTGAACTTTTGTGAGTTATTTGCTTATTTCAAGACAGTCAACATACATTATTAAAGCACCTAAAATAAATCATGCAGGATACGATTCTGGTGTGGTTCAGCTTATTCAGAAAAACATAAAGCTATGGAACTTCTTAGAGCTGGAAACTAATGAGGATGGACCGTTCTGTCAAATTCCTCACCCATGCAGCTCTCCAGTACAGCAGCAGTCGGAATGGTTGAGCACCTCAGATTGCAGGGTAGCAACAACAAGTCAACAGCCAGAAGTAGTGCTATACATTTTAATTCAGCTGTTGAGTTTGGGCTGTTGACACAGTGCAGGTTAAAAGGTGGAAGCCCTGGTGTTGTTGTCAGTGCTGGTGTGAAAAGGCAGCTGAGGATTTGGGGCTTGGAGGGTCAGAAGGGAAGGCCCACTGAGGGAGGTGGTGGCATCACCTTCCCCACAGGACCTTGCAGTCGGTGTCAGCTCCTCTCCGCAGCCACCCTGGTCCTGAGCCTGACGGCTTCTTCTGTTACTATGCCAGCCCTTTTGGCAACAGCTCTTCAGGGCTGCCTGAGCCTCTGTGGCTCTGCCTGTTGCATTTAGAGGGGAGTCCATTTACACAGGATAAAAATGATAAAACTTCACAGGGAGAAGACATAAGTGGTAGCTTTGGCCTGTTGGCTTCCCAGTGAGTGTTTAAACATGTGGTGCCCCTCACACTGAGCAGGCTTGCAGTTAAAACATCAGCAGCAAGATAAAACTAACTTTCCTCGTGGCACTTTAAACCCAGCTCATGTTAACGAGTAAACTGACCAACACTTGGTGAATTCTGTTTTGTTGTGACAGGAACAGCCAGCAACAATTGTTAAAGTGACTTTGACAACACTTGACTGCTGCACAGCAGCTTTCTCTGTGTGGTAACTTTACTGGCATCTCTTGCTTAAAACCTAGGAAGTCAGAAGATCCTGAGGCCACACTAGCATGACCTGGATTTCCACTGAAAATCAAGATGAAGTGTACTCTTGCCCTTTATGCTGCCCAAATGCCTGCCCTTCCTGGCCCTTTCTCGGGACACCTGCCTCCGGTCCACCTACCTCCAGTAGGGAGGACTTGACACAAGTAGTGCAGAAGCACTGGAGTTTTTGCCACATTGACTCTTGCATAATGCCCACCAGGTCCCAATTAACGTGTCCTTGATTAAGAACAGTTAATTGCAGTGGACCTTGCATGTTCACAGAGAGGAACACCTGAATTAGTGTAAATTCCTAACTCAAATCTTGTTACCTACAGAACAATAAAAACTCCTTCTAAAAGGAGCCCTAAGACCAATAACATTTATTGTTCTGCTTGATCCAGTTTTAATAATACATTAAATATTACGTTAGGTAATGTATGAAGCCTCTAGTTTCTGCTTGATGTTTTGGGTTTTTCTCTTTTAATAAGATTTTATGTTTTTTTAATTATTGAGTATCGTCTTACGAAACTGGTGTACCAATTAGTTTTCTCCAGACATCAACAATGTTACCAACAAAAGCTTCAAATGTCAGGATTTTTTTTTTAAAGAAAAGAAGATTGCAAAAGTTGATTGTAACAGAAGAAATTAGGATAATGCTTCAAACAGAAATAATTTTTTAAGTATGAAATACCTTCAATTTTTGTTTTAAAAGGATCTGAAAGAGGATTGTAGATGTTTGTGTATCTAGGGAAGGATGAATGTATATATGAGTATCATAGGTGCTAAAACATGAAATACCTTATTGTTACATGTTGGTGTACTGTGAAACAAATACACAGTTCTTTATGTACATATAATTTTTCTTCTAGGAAAGGTCATTTATAATTAACAGATATTGAATATTTTTCACTATTGGTTGGTGAAAGAAGAAATAAACTTGTCCTTTCATCTTGCATAAGATTTTTTTTCTCTAAAGACCTAGAGACAGATGTGTATTTCAGCCTTTCCAGCTGTGTGTAGTAAAAGGAAATCAGTGTTAATTTGAAGTACTGGAATGTCAGTAGAAGTAAAAGAGGTAAATGCTCTCCAAAGTATGCAACAGGACTTTGAGACCTTGCATGAGTAACTAAGTGGAAGTAAATGTTCCTGTAGAGGAAGATGTTCTTTGTGCTGTTACTGTTTGATCTCTGGAAAGCGGGGAGAGGAAAAATTTGACATACTGAAAGTAGCAGCATAATTATTTTGCTGCAGAAAGGTTGCCAAAAGATTGACAGGGTGAGTGTGCTGACAGCATGTGCAGGTGGAATGGGGTCAGGCATTCACTGAAGTATGGGGGTTGGGATATGCATGTTTGGTGGGAGCAGACTACCTCCTAAAATCTAGAAAACTCTGCTAGTTTGTAATAGGCCTTACAGTTTTACTTTCAGAAAACCGTGTGTATGATTCTATGCACATTTATGCTATTTCCCTCCTCCTCACTCAAATCTCAAATACAGATTTCAAAGGCAGATAGCTGAGCCCATTCTTAGACATCTCAGTAGAGGTGGCTGATTTTCTGACACACAGAACATTTGCAACTCCTACTTGAAAAATGTGCTTTGTTTGCTTTGTTGGATTGTCTTGGCTGAAAGAGAGTACAGGCTATGTTAGTAAAATACATATTTATATTTTACATTTTTTTATCTATATTTTACAGTAAAAGTTCCTCATTTCTGTGGCTACAAGGAATTTTTCTTCATTAGTGTAACCTCAGACTAACATGATGTTTCTTTCTATTTAGGGTTTCCATCCTAGATATAATGACAAGAAAAGTAAACAGTGAAAATAATACTTTCCATTGAAGTCACTATTATCAGAATAGGATATATTTCTCTAGACAAGGATCAAATCCTAACTGAAACCATAAATGCAGAAAGATTTCCTTCTTTAAACGTTTGCTTCTTTATTTTATATGTTTATTCATATTTTCATTGCATATAAATGAAAGTAGGGGTTTTCTCAGTCTTCAAAAAACATATCCAAGAAGCCCACAAATTCATTCTAAACACATGGAATTAGCTAATAATTGAATACAAATTAATTGCTAGAGGTCTCAAAAAATTGATTACTTTGCTGTGATCAAAGAAGAAATACAAGACCTTGTGCTATGGGCAAAAGGTCAGTTCTATGAATAAATATCTGCACACTAAAGACAAGTATACGTTCAAATGATTGTGTTAGTGCTCTTAAAGGGTTATTATTCCGAATCTGAGGCAGCCCAATGTAAATGAAATCAAGAAGCCCACACTGCATTTGCAGTTGCTGTCGGTTTGCTGCATCTTTAGATGCACCATGAAGTCTCTTGCAATCTGAATATAACCAAAATTGAAGACTCTTTTGCTTGTTTATAAAAATAATATTTTCTGAAAACAGGGCCCAACTTGCTAAAGAAAGCTTTTTTTAATCTTCTGTTAGATAAAAGTAGCATTTGAATATGAAGTTTAGGCACATCTTTATTCTGGGACTTGTAGAATTTTAAACCATAGTAATTGATAGATGCAACTTACACAGATTGCTTTCTGCCAAGCAAAGTTATACTTTTGGCTTCCATTCATCAGTACTTGATTCTCCCTTAGAGGTCTAGCTCTTACCCTTTATCTTGAAAAATGTGTTGGGAAACCAAAAATGCCTTAATTATATTCATAAGCTTATCTTCACAATGGAAAAGACCTTTTTATCGTTCTTTTTAATCAAGTCATTAGCATGAAACTCAGAGATGTAATCATACCAGACTTGAATTGGGGTCATGCCATAGGCTAGCTGAATAGGAGGCTTCTTGGCATGGTGATGTATTGCCATTTCACAACAATGCTTTTAACTCAGTAAGTCTGCCCTTAATTATATTTTAAACCTCATTTGAGAAGTTTTTATCATTATGCAAATTGTTCAGTGAATGGTTTCATTCTAAGACTGAATAAAAGTTTTGCTTACGGACTGGGAGAGAAAATTACTTAGAAGCTTGATGGGGGAATGGGGAGCATTAAAAAAAATTTAAAAAAAAA
>WAAG01084328.1:2950-48418 GCA_013390105.1 Tichodroma muraria | reverse complement strand
ACACCATGTAACTGCTCAGATCTGTAAGCCTGAGATAGTGACTTGCTGCATGCCAAATTCAAAGAAAAATATTTGACTGGGAAATACAAAAGTGGAAGATAAGTAACAATGACCGTGAACTCAGCATTTTTTTTGTATGTAAATAGGAAAAAAAAATATAAAACCCCTAAAGACTTACAGAAAAATGGTTAAAACTGTCGAGGAAAAGACTATGGAAAGCAAACTTGGGTGAAGCTTCTTAAAGAAACAACATTAAGGACCAAGCACAAATGAAAAAATACAAGGGATAAGCATTCAGAAAAAGTAGAAATTGCCTTTGGAAGTTGCATGTTCCCACACTGGGTGGGACAACTTAAGGAAGCACTCTCAGTTATTTGTGGAAAAAGCTGTGAAAAGATTGCCAAAGAGCTTACAAAAGAAAATAAAAAGGGAGATTGAGAACAAGACAGCTGTCAATAGAACTTCAACTTAAAAACACGTAAAAGTACATAAACAATCAAGTTGAAAGGAACAGTCACTGTGAATTGGCACAAACCATGACACTGCTAGCCCCCCTCCAACAATGCAGCATGTCTTATCTTCAGTGTTAACTCAGGTGAAGTCAGATCTTAACTCCAGGGTGACTTTTGGCAGTTCCATGGGTTTTGGCATGGTTTCCTCCAGGGCCATGGAAGGACTGATGGTCACAGGAAGGGGACATAAGCTTGCTTTTCAAGCCATCTTTGAGCAGCTGTCTAAATAGGACATGTACTAACAAGGAACCTGATCTGTCCTTTTCAGTGATTTTCATCACTGACTTCTAAGGAAAAAAAAAACAAAACCATTTTCAGACTATACCAAAATGGAGAAGTTGCAAGAATGGAGGATGAAATCAGCATCCAGAGGAATTCCTAAAAAATGGGGATGGGGGAAGACAGGGGGCTGTAGCAAAGAAAAAGGACAGGAAAAATAAAAATAATCCCAGGAAGAGAGGCAGTAAGGACAGACAATATTTTCCAAGCCTACCAAGCTTCAAAGTGCAAAGCAAACTCTTGGGAGTACGTACAGCATTTGCATTTCCTCCGACCTGCATGCATCTCAGCTGGAACCAGGACCAATTGGAATCCAGCTCTGTAGACCTAAACAAAAATAAATGTTTTTAGTGTTACCATCAAAGCCATTTAAAATCACTCAATTTCTGTATTTTTTGCTAAGCAATTCTCTCCCCCTCTTTTTTTGTAATCTATAATTATTTATCAGACCCCAAAAGGCCCTGAGTCAGCAGCTGGGACACTCACCTGTAACAGGACAAGCTCAGGGTGCAGATTTATTGCACCAGCTGACTGTCTGAGCACTACCCAAGTACCAGAACCACAGAACAGTTTGGCTTGGAAGGGTAGAACTCAGGTGCCACCACAATGAGCTGCTTCAGGAAGCAAAGCTGGCAAATTGAACACAATTCCCAAGAAGCTATCAGATACAGGAAAGCCAATGCAAACATTAAGAAGGTTTGAATCAGAAGCTGAAGGAAGAACAGATTTTCCTCTCTGAGCAGGTCTGTGAACAAACAAAACTATTAAAAGATGAATTTTACTGTCAAAACACAGCAATACTTACCGAATGAAACTCAAGTGAACGCCAAGGGACCGGTGGGTCCCTGAGCAATCGATACAGAGAAACACTCCATAGGTGATGCTTGCCCAGCTGGGCTTCTTTGCTCCCCAGGCAAAACACACCTTAAAAGCAAACAAACATCAGTAACAGGAATTGAGCATAACCAGGCCTTAGAGTTGCACTGCAGGTCAACGTAACACCCCTGCAATGATCCAACTTCATTAACTCATTCTCACGGTGTTTGTTGACATGACAACTCCATGTATCCTAATTTTAGACATCTGAAGAGGAGTTACACAATCTGCCCACACAACTACGGCCTCCCCATTTCCAAAAATAACCACTGTACACAGGTTGAGAAATCAGGTCAGAGAACCCCCATCAGCCTAGTTCAAACGCACGTTTAACACAGCGCTTCCAGCCCTGCTGGAATAGGAAAGTGGTTAAGAAATACTTGCCCAAGGGCAGGCTCTCCTCATGTCCCACCTGTGAGTCCCCAGAAGGTTATCAGCAGGACTAATGCCATCATTATCTACTTTCCTGTACCGAAACCTTGACCTTCAGGTCAAGCCATGGCAATCCAGCTGTGTGAAGAAGGCCTCTGAGCACTGCTTATCCGGGCAGCCTCTGCAGATACTTGCATGATTCATCACACACCAATTGCCACATCAGCCTTTGACCAGTGCCACGCTGGTCAAAAAGCAACCAGGTCCACAATTACTGCATGGACAAACCAGGAATTTCCTACCCTCTGCCACCACGCTGGCCCTCTAACATTCGGCCAAAACAGCAAGAGCTGTGTCTCTGTGTGTCTCATACACTTCGCAGACCACAACTTTCAAGTTCCTTTTTCAGCTATTCTGAGATTTGTGCTTCTTTGAACAAGGAAAGCAAGAATCAGAAAAAAAATTATCTGATACAAATCAATTACCAAATGCAAGGAACACAACGACTTTAAACAGAAACACCTATTCTGCATGACAGGACTTTATCTGATCAATTCTTTTTCAGAGATACCTGCAAAGGCTGCAGAGAAGTACAAGTAAAAGCATCCACCCAGTGGCACCTAATAAGAAATAGCTCCACAGAGAGATAAGCTTTTACACACAAATTGACAGCATTTCAATTTGCAACTTTATCCTTTAACATCCTCCTATAAACTTAATGCATCCTCCGACAGCAATGGAAGTTCTAGCTATATGCAGATATAAAAAATAAAGTTAATTCCAAGCCAGGTGCGGACACATGGAACGTGATAAACAAGCCACAGAGCTTCTAGCACCAGAATGCCAAGCTGAACAACAAAATAAAAATAAAATGAGGGAGTCTTCTTGCCAGAAACTCCCTCCGTAAACCTGGATGGAGATTTTTGTCTCTATTTTTTGTACATACACAGTCAAACAAGCCGTGAGTCTGGGCTCAAATCATGTCACCCATCATCCATCCAAGTTCATTTCAGGTACATGCCCAGGAGCAGTTTGAGGCTAAACTCCTCAGTTTAACGTGGGTCTGTTTAGCTTGGGCAGTTCAAATTTATCAGCCACAAGCACAGTTCACCAGCAGATCCAGCATTAACTCTTCCAACAACTGAACACTTTTCAGGGTGAGCTTCAGTTAGGTAAGGACTGATAACACACACAGAAATCACAGCTCCTGCACGTGCAAGTCCTGACTTTCCCTCTCAACAGGAACCTAATACTTATTAACATTATTTACATATCCCGCTCCTGTATGTGAAAATGGGGCATTCACTGGCATACAGCAGAAATGAAAGCAACACAGAATGGGTGACAACAGGAGGGGCTAGAGGGAGTCCCTGAAACAAGCTCAGGTGGAAGAATGGCACAGAGGGGGTGAGGGAAAAAGAATGAATAAGACTTAATGTATGCCATATTCTAGGAAAACACACAGCCTAAGCAGTCAGAACTTGTTCTTTTTTTTCCCAAATTCTTTGAAGCAGCTTCTTAAAAAAACATGAGACTCATCTTCCATTTTAAACTGATTATTTTCAGGCTTTTTCTTACGAGGTCAAAGGAGGATGGGGACAACAAAAAAGGAGAAGCAATTAAAACCAAGTCAACAGAGCAACCCTGGTCTCACTTCTGATACCGGAGAGCAAACCTGACTTACAGCTGGAAGTCTTGTGGAAATTCCCTGGAGTACAAATGGGAAATGAGAACCTGGAGCAGAGCAGATAGTTAAAAAAAAACCCATGTTTTTTAAAAGTTCAGTCATAAACATACCTGAAGATTCTCCTCCTTTCCCTTTCATTTCCTCCAATTATGAGCACTTTGTAATTTCAACATCTTAAAAGTCAACTGCATCACCTTGGAGTTCGCTGCCACAGCTCAGTATCTTTACTCACACAGGAATCCCTACCAGACATCTGTGGAGATTATTCACAAGCATAAAAATGTACCTTTCTAGTACATTTTTTCTAGTACATCCAATTTTCTTCTGAAAACAAAGGAGGAACTGCTATTTCCATCAAAGTTACGCAACAGAAATAGATGCATGTTTCATTAACATTTAGACTAATTTTGCTTAGTTTTCTCAATTTTTAAAGTGCTTCCCACCACATAAGTTTTAAGAAGAATCGGGGGGAAGAAATTAAAATCAATTTCAGAGCCACCCTATGATATTGTTTCCATTTTAAAAACAGACAAATTGTATTTTCTGTATAGATTTAGGTGCAACTAAAATATTAAAATATTGAATAAAAATAAATTTGAAGGATATGCTTAAATAATCTAGAGCTTTCGAAATACACTTGCATGTTTTTTGTTTATTTTGTGTTGAAATACTTCACAGTGTAGATTCAGTAAGAGTCACTTTGGAGAAAACCAGCCAAAGACCTAACTGAGATGTTTGTACAAGAGCAAACACAGAGATTTGGTTATAATCCACAGCAAGCAGTCAATGTATCATAAAACACAGACCTTGCACAAAACACCTACATTAATAAAAAAATAAATAAAATATTGACATTGGCTATGGAAATGCAGTAATAAATGCCTGATAGAAATGCTATTTTTGGCACAAGCAGAAGAGGTGAGTGGGTTCAGCAAGAGCACTTATCCCTGAGGTCAGGGTTACAGACACTTTCAGCCCCTACACTCTGAACCTCCCCTGGGATGGGGCTCCAGTCCCAGGGCAGATCCACACCTTGCCATTCCCTGTGGATCCAGCTGCCTGAACACTAACTGGGCCGGAACTCAGGAGGCAGTGCCACACTCAGCCAAGGTGATCTAAACCCAAGCAGCTCCTCTTAGTCACCAGCCACTGTCCCCAGATATGCTTCCCTTCCTCTCTTGCATCAGCACAAATAATCCCAGCTGCTGATCCCGCTGGGAAGCAGCTCTGCAGGGGCACTTGGACTCAGAGCAAAGGTAGGGCCAACTCACAGCACAGCCACCTGGCCAGGAATGCCAACATGAGGAGGGAACTGCAGGGCCGGCCACGGGAAGGCAAGAGGACTGGCCATTTGGAAGTGTCATCGTCTCAAAATGACTTAAGGGACACAAGATAGTAGAGTCCATCCTGGGGCAAAACCCGCGAACACAAACCACGCCCAAACACAAGCTGCAACAGCAGAACTCAACCCCTGATAAACCACCAGCACAACACGCACACTGGGAGTCCAAGCAGAGACAGGAAAACCATCATCAACCAAAAAAAAAAACCAGGTGGAAAAGAATGAAAAAACAACATTTTCAGAGGAACAGATCTAAAAGATCTGACAGAATCAAAGAGACTTTCAGCACAGCCTGAGTATGCAAGTCTTCAAAGGAGCTGAGCTGTAAAACTCACTCAAGTTAACAATATCAAGTAGCTTAAGGACTATGAACATTTTTATGGGTACAAAATACATCCTCTTTTATAATTGTAACATGGTTGTTAAGTCATCAGGCAGCTGATCACCAGTCTGCTGTCATCAGGCAGCTCTACATTATGTAACACCCAAAGACACCAAGAACTCAAAACCTCAACATGAAGGGAACTAGCATCAAATTACAGACGTTAATTTCAAGGCAATTATTAAAACATCACTTTCAACACTTTAACTCACAAATAAAACTGCACGTTTATTTAAATGAGAATTCTTTTCCTAAGCTCACGTGCACTAACAACTACTGCAGAGCACCCAGAACAGTGTAAATGCACGTGCCTGCCTAGAGCAGGCAGCTCTTCCCAAACTCTACCCATAAACTGCACACTTTAAGCAAATTACTAAGCTTTTAATCTAGAGCCCTTCTCAATATTTGCACTTCCCCATGTCTTTCTTCCCCAACAAAAAAAGACAAATAAAAGGGGCAGGCAGCTTAAGAAGAACACAACAGAAAGGAAACAAACAAAGGAAACAAACACGAGAGGAGAAACTGACGGAAGAAAGAACTTTTACGTCAGGAGAACGGTCAGACAGACGGGCATGGGAGAGTTGTGAGATCTAAGGTGCTGTTTTCCACTCTCCCCTCTGCCTTCTTAGGTCAACCAGACCGGGCACCACCGCATTGTTATCGAGCTCTCTGTGCCTGAGCCACTTCTTTGCCACCGGCCCACGGTGAGTGGCATCACACATTGTGCTACTACTGCTATGTCAACACTGCATTTCTATGTGGCATCTGACTTGGAGACACAGACACACCTGAGCAACCACAAGTATCACATCCGCCTGATTAAATCTACACAGTAACAAGGTGTCCAGCACAGGGGAACTGCTCCAGGCACTCCATGCTTGCCAGGCAGGGGCAGTAGTACTTCCTAATCCTCCTGTGATCCCAATGCAGAAAAAGCATCACAAAAGCCCTAAACTACTCCAGGCAGAGCACCAGTGAATTTCACGAGCTTCTAAGAAATTTTCTCTCACCCTCGTTGTTGGGACTAGGACCTTCCCTTGATAAACTTTTTATCCCATTGCAAAGGCAAGTTTTAAAGAATACTTTTCTTAGAAACCACGTGTTCACCTCTGAGCTCTGCTTTGAGAAACCAGACCTGTATAGTCTTAATGAATTGTGTTCAAAGAGTGGAAGTCAGTTCTGGACCACAGACAGGCATCCGGATTTCTATTCCCAGAAAACAAACCCAACGTGTTTCCCCGCTACGCTAACCCGAAGTTTCCTGGTGGGTGTATATTTCACGTATGCTCTCAGCGTTCCCCGCAAAGCCAGCCCACACGAGCAGCTCCGAGCAGCTGAAGGCGCTTGTGCCGCGTCACCTGCCCAGCCGCCTTCCCCAGCCCACAGCTCCACACGCAACGGGCACTGCAGAAACACCTTCACGCCACGGGAAAAACCCACCTGAGCACGGGACAAGCCCAACGAGATTAAAAAACAACAAACTTCTATCACTGCAGAAGCGGCTGTGCCACTTACACTGGATAATAAAAACAGGAGGAAAAAAATTAAAAAGAAACACACACTCAACACTACGCTGCAGCTGGTTGGGAACTTGTTTTTATGCTCAGCGGAGCTGACCCTCGCAGCGGACCTGAGGCACCCGGTGGACGCCGCTTCTCCCTCCCCAAGGGGCTCAGCCCTTCGGGATGCGGGATGCCGCGCGGAGGGACTGGGGGCAGGCAGGGAAGAGCTCCCCCGCTCCCGGGACGGCCACCCCGGGGACCCGCCGGGCCTTTCCCTGCCGTCCCGGGCGGGACGCGCCGGGCTGCGGGCCCCGCGCCTCCCCCGCCCCGCCGGCTGTNTGCCCCGGGGTGCGCGGTGCGAGGGGGGGCTGGCGGCGGTGGGAAACCCGCAGCCACCGCCTGCGCCCTGCCCGGAGTCACGGGAGCATTCGGCCTGGGAAAGACCTCGGAGATGAGCGAGCCCGACCCTTGGAGCGCTCGCCACCGTGTCAGCCGCACGGTGGCACTGAGCGCCACGTGCATCTTTCCAACAGCTCCAGGGATGGGGACTCCACCGCCTCCCTGGGCAGCCCGCTCCGATATCTAATCACCCTTTCCGTGAAAAAAATCCACCTCGTGTCCAAACTAAACCTTCCCTGGCACAGCTTAAGACTGTCATCTCGTCCTGTCCCTTGTTCCCTGGGAGCAGAGCCTGACCCCCCCCTGGCTGCCCCCTCCTGTCAGGGAGTTGTGCAGAGCCACAAGGTCCTCCCCGAGCCTCCTTTTCTCCAGGCTGAGCCCCCCCAGCTCCCTCAGCTGCTCCTCATGAGACTTGTGCTCCAGCTCCGTTCCCTTCTCCGGACACGCTCCAGCCCCTCTTGTCCATCTTGCAGTGACAGGCCCAGAACTGGACACAGCACTCGGTGTGAGGCCTCCCCAGTGCCCAGGGCAGGGGGACAGTCACTGCCCTGGTCCTGCTGGCCACAGCATTGGTGACCCAGCCCAGGAGCCATTGGCCTTCCTGCCCACCTGGGCACATGCTGTGCACCAGCAGGCCCAGGCCCTTTCCTGCTGGGCTCTTCCCGGCCACTCTTACCCAGCCTGGAGCTGCTGGGAGTTGTGATCCAAGGGCAGAACCTTGAGGCACTGGGCCTTGTTGACCTCATTCCTTTGGTCTCAGCCCATTTATCCAGCCTGTCCCACATCCTCTGATGTGGGAATGGGAATCAGCCCCTCTCAGACCTCTAAGAAATTTTTTTATTAAACTAGGAGGCCTAACATGAAGCTTTTAATATTTTTAGGATGATGAGAAGGCTAGAAACAATAAAAATCTTTTTTCCTGTCTCTCCTTATACTTCACAAAGGAATAGGCCACAAAGCCAATATCCAGGAAATTATCATAAAATCAATTAAATTTTCCTCCTTCTCTCTACAGGTCATCACACACTGTAGAAATCTGAGGGGAGTATGACCCAGGGTACTCGTGAGGCTGTTGGCTGAAGACATTTGCAAGCAGAAGAGTAAAAGAAATGGACCTCCCTGGAAATACCAGTCATGTAGCCTTCCTCTGAGACACAGTTGTATTCAACTATTAAAAAATACAAGCTTATTAAAAGTAATATTGGCATATTTGGTTTTGACACCTCACTGATTGCCTTGTGTTACCCCCACCTTGCACTGTTTTCTACTTCCCATCTAGTATTTCTAATATTCTAATATTACCAAATGTCCAGTCTCATGATTTTGCCTGTGTCTCGGGTCTAATTTCTGGCTTTTTTGGGTTTTATGTGCTACATTTTTATCTTGAAGAGGGGAGGGCAAGTCTGAAAAAAAAGAAAGAGGGTAAGTAGCAAGATCTATAAAACAAGCGTGCCGTAAACGGGCTACCCCACAAAAACTGACACTTATACTGTTATTTTTCCTCCAGTCTGACTAACAGAAAACTGGAGGAAAACAAATCAAACAAACAAACACCAGCAGAAGTGCTTTACTGAATCCCTTTATTGACTTCTGTGCATATATCTATTATAAAGATGGGGTACATTACCAGCAGCAGCAACAACAGCTCAAGTGCAGGTAAGTTTAGATACAACAAATATTCTAGAAATATTTGCTATACAGACTCCTCTTACTCAGGGTCTGCAAATCCTCTGCAGCCTGCCGCAAAGAAGTTATAATGGATAAGATCCAAAAGTAATATAAAAACAGACAATAAGGTCATAATTACAAACAAATGCATTTGAAATTCACATGCCTCAGTTCCAGTGGAGGACTCTGTTTTAACTGAAGCTATGGCACATGGGAAAAAAAAACCCAAACAAATACAAAAATCAGTTACTGCCCCCAGAGAGAAACAGTATATCGTGAGATGCTCTTCTGGACAAGTGGAACAGAATAATTTAATTCAAGCCAATGAGGAGATGAAACCGAGCCTTCTCTACTAAAAACGCTTAGTTTCTTGAACCTTCAATATCGCTTTCATACAAATCCAACTAAAGGCTGTCAGAAGAAAAATCAAGTCCATGCTCAGGCTTCATAAAAAACCTCAGTGCAACCTTTCACATTCCCTGTTTTGTCCGTGAGTTTTTGCACTTGCATATAATCCAAAATCTTATCTGTATTGCACATCAGTGCAGAATCAAGTCAGATGTGAATTAAAGGTATGCCTACACCTGGTAATTTTTGTTGTCTAAACAAGGCCCAAATCCACCTTTTGATCCAGGAGCTTGAGCCCATGTCTTGATACATGCACTGATATAGTTGGATGGTTGCTGGTATTACAGGATTTAAAAAAATTCTAAATAAAATTAATATATGTCCATCCATGGAGAGGTTGGAGGTTTAACAGAGATCTGGGATGACATAACTGGAGGGTGATCAGACTGATGGCATGGCTTCATTTTGTCTGTTCAGCCAAAATGATGTAAAATAGAACAAGCACTACGTCCCGTTTCATTGAAGAAGCAGAACCTTACTGTGCTGGCTTATCTGGAAATAAAAAGAGACAAAAGCTGCTAGAATTAGAGTACCTCCCTGAAGCTCTGCTGTGAGTGTTACCGTGGCTGCCTAAAAATACCAGCCTTTGGTTTGGGAGCTTCCTTGTGCCTCCCGCGCTGAATGCCAAGGCACGGTAAGGAAATCCAGCGGGGCTGGAAGGGCTTACCCGGTGTGGCAGCAGGGTCAGCGGCTGTAACACCTCACCGCCAGCAGGATCACCGCCAGGAGCAGAGCCGCCGCGCAGAAGAGCAGCGCCAAGACAACGCAGCACCAAAGGGAGTTCTCCGAGCAGGCCACTGCCAAAGGGACGAGGGACAGGGCTGTCAGGGCGGGCAGAAGCAGGGCAACTTTTGCTCCGAGCTATGGGAGTATGAAAAATCATTGTCCCTCCTGCTGTAGATACGGCACCTGTGCGTCTGTATCGGTTTATATGCGAACAAACCTGTGTGCAACTACTAAAATCACACTTTCAGGGTCAGAAGGAACCTTTTCCCGGCCAGTCCTAAATTTTACCATCACAGCCGTTGAGAAGAAACCTAAAAATACGGCCTCTTGCCTTTAGTGGCAGAGCACGGCTTTGCCGGCACCGCTGTGCCAGCGTTTTGCTGCGCGTACATGCAGCACTGCCCGTGCTGCCCACTCTGGAATATGCCCTGCCTTTTCCTTGGAAAATGGCGTGCCGTGGTTGTGCTATCCTGTGTTAATTGTCTGAGGCTACACAACTGAAGACCCACAAGGAAAGCCTGAAGGTCTCATTCAGGCTTTAAAAAAAGATTTTATAAGTAATTTCAAATTCTAGAGACTCTTCCTAGATTAACATAATTTTTAAGCACAATAAAGACACGCTTGTTTAATTGGTCTTTAAATCCCTGCCTCCATCATTTTCTCCTCCGTCTTTAATCCTGACTAGGATCACTGTGTTCATTTGATTCCCCATTCCTTAATACTTTCCATTTAAACTGGTCCCCAATCTAAACAAGAATCAGAACAAACATTCGGCTTCCGTGTTTTTTAAAGAGATTCCAGTTAAGAATGGGAAGGGACAGAGCTCTCCTAGTAGCATTTATGCATATGTAGAACATATCTGGATTTTGATATTCCTTGAACAAAATTCTAAAAACCTGGACAGTGTAGCCAGAATCAGAGAAAGGAAGGGAGGAATTGAGGACTGGGGTGTAAAAAGGAGCCAAAAAGCAGACAGGTCAATGGCCCTATATCAAAACTGCATTACTGACAACACTTTCCATGCTGCATTCCAAGCCTGGATTCACTGGGATAAAATCACAGGGCATTTCAATGAAGCCAGTAAATTAGTTTTGTCTTTGTAACAGGGTCTCCACCTGGCCCACTCCCTTGTCTGCCTGACAGCCACTTTTATTCAGAAAAAAACATCTGAAGCTTTCAGTTTCTTCTTCCTTGTTGTGAGGCCAAATTAAACCCTAATGGAAACGTTTGTTTGCACGAGCATTTCCCACAGCTAACATTTTTTCTGTACATATATTAATTGCTCTTATGCGTCACATGAATGCAATATTCTCTTCTTTACTTTCACCTTACACACAGGAGTCAAAACTCATATCCAATATATTGTTTCACTTTGCAGAACAGAATTTTCTTTCGGGGCTGGTTACACAGTTTGAGACAGTTTAAAGTGTCTTAAAATTTTAACTTAAGAAAAGACAGATGCAATTTTTCTGGAATTGTCAAAAAAGCTATTCAGAATTTTTGCTTTTTGGCTATTACATTCCGAAAGTAACTCAGTTTTGCTTTAAATACTATTGTTGGCCTGTTCATTCACCCAAAATCCATTCGGAAGTGAAAAGCAATACATGGGAATCGTTGCTAAAATTAACAGAAGTGTTTTCAAGTGCCTCCACTGCAAAATGAATTTTAAGAGTGTTGTGAACATCCTTCAGGCATGGGGAGTAGGGAAAAATGGATTGAAATCACCTGCAGCAAAGAGAGAGACTCTCTCCCATACTCTGGAAAAATGGGATGTTTGGCTGCTGAAATATAATGAGAAAACGTGAAGCGTCCTGCGGTGTTGCCGTACCTGGATGTGCAGTTTTGGGTGTGCTGTCAGGTCTGTCAGATCTCCATTTCACATTCACCTCAGCATACGTGACTGAATCACCTGGAGTGACACAAAGGGCTGAAAGTACTAGAAGAGTTCCTGCAACAATGGTTCTTCAGTGCAGTATTCCAAATAACTAACGAACTAAATAAATTTAGTTATAAAAATAAATTTAGACAATTTTACAAATCCTTCTAGGTGGGTCTCAGTTACAACACACTGAACTACTCTATTATGAATTCTATTTTTTCCTTGTCATCCATATCTTATACACACATTTATATATTCTGTCAATCTTTAAGCAGAAGCTAATCACTGACAACTTTTCTTGGCTGAATTATTTTTTTTTTTCTGTTTACTTCTTAAACCACAAGCGGGGCTGTGACACTCGTGGTCACAACCATTATAAAAAAGTACTTAATCCTGTGTTACAAGATTTTTTTTTTAAAACCAACAGAGAGCATAAAAGGGTGTGCTTCCCCAAAGGTGTGGGATGTGTCACTGACCCCAGCAGTTTTTGGTAGGTGTGGCAGCAGAAGGAAGGAAGGAACTGTATTTTTATATCAACTGCAACACACCACAAGCTCCAGGGTCGCCTGCTTTGCATGTTTTGCCTCACTCCCCAGGAGCTACTTTCAAAAAATTTGCTCATGATAGTGTGTGAAATAAGATTTTTTTGCCTGAAGAAAAGCAACTTCCTAAAGGTACCAGAACTGCAACCTTAGATTTACAAAAAATGTCGAATCCAACCCATTTTCAGAACTAAGCATCTTTCAGAGGCAACAGCCGAGTGGTCAGAACAATTTAACAGCATCTCGCAGAAGATGAGTGCTCAGTTTCCTGCACTTGAGAGTGCTCTCAAGTATGAAAGCGATGGAACACGCAAAGAAATCAAAAATGAAGATTGTAAGAATGCATAGATATGATTTTGTATCTATAAGAACATGAAAAAATATTAGTTATATAGATAGGTGATTTTTTTCTGCTGTATCTCACTTGGACACACTGGTGCTATTAATAGGTGCCAAACTCAAGATTGGTTTAAAATATTTCTTATCGTGGAAGATATTACAATCAGCTTGTGGAATTCCTTGGTTTAGGATGCTATTTAAGTAAAGCATTTATTGGGGCATCAACAGGGATGCAAGATTCACAGAACTGACAAGAATATAGATATTGCAGTTGAAAATATTTAAAAAAAAATATTATGACAGGCTAAACACCATGCTGGCATACTCTAAAACGTAAGAAAAGCATTTTGTGTGAAATTTGGTTACTTAATTGGCCTCATAATCAGCCATTAGAATTTTTTAGATTCTGAATTTCCAAGCACCTTATATTGGCAAATTTCAGAAGTATGGTCTTGGCTTAGGGGGCTCTCAGAATAATTTATACAGCAATTTCTAAGCATGATTCATTGAACTGAATTAGATGTTGTGTGAAAGCACTTAAAACTGTAACATATAACTGGAAATTTAAGAGACGGGTGAGGAAAAAAATAAAAATAGATGTAACAAACTTTTATGCTCCCCAAGTTGAAGACATTTTCACAGTGAGTTGTACTGGGCATGAGGTTTCATCTCCAATAAATCCTTGGGGGATAGTTCTACACTGGAGTTCCAAGGATTGTCCTGGCAGCACAGCATTTCTGCAGAGAACCGATCACGTAATTCAAGGGGCAAGCTGAGTTAACAATGAAATACAAAGATTTCATACATGTGCTTTTCGTACTCTGTTCCAATGAGTGAATATTCATATCTAATTTTTAAGAATAAATATTGCTTTACTGGCATACTTTGGGCATTTTTTTCTTTCCTATTGGAACCTCTGAATATTATAATTTAAAATAAATTTTCTTTGCTCAATTGTCTTACAACAAGAAAAGATCTATTTTTTGATCAGAATTGAAAAAGTAAAACGTGATACTTTTGTTTTAAAACCACAAATTATTTCTACCTAAATCCATTAATGGCTATATTTTGCACGTTATTTTTTGAAAATATTTTTTTTAAGCAATGCAGTTTTATAGTTGAAGGCATCAGTAGGCTACACACAAATTTCAGTACTAACAGTTTTCAAAATTCTAGAAAGTTCTATTAAATCTTGATTTGTATTTTTCTCAACACAGAACTTTTAGAAGAGAAAGAAAGAGGGACAGAGAGAAAGAGAGAAAAAAGAAGGAGAAGGAAACAAGAAAATAGAAATAGACCTATCACTTTAGAATTTAAAAATATTTCTGTTGTCTAAGAAACTGAATCAAATTAAAATACAAAACGTAAGTGGACAGCAGGAGAGAGAAGTCCATGCAGTGAACTTCAACTGTCAATGAGCTTCCAACAAATTATATAAAGATCTTCAATCTCTCAACATTAATGTGTTTAAGAAAGATCCTATTTCAACCATCTTACTCAAAGCCAGAATGGTATTTTAAAGGTCAATCTTCACTTTTTCTAGAATTCAGCATTCATTCTACCAATAAACATGAATTTGCCATGCCAATAGAGATATATTATAAAGAGAGTGGGGTATTAATAGTTATAAAAGGTTTTCCACATGGCTTCAGCTGCTTGTGAACAATTTAAGTTTTAAGAGTGAAAGTTTTAAGAATGTGTCAATGCGCAAAGGAAAATAAGGAATAAGTTAAACATTTTTTTACCTGTATCTGAAGTTTCTGAAATAAAATCCACTCTTTCCTTGCGTGTCACCTTGGTGTAGAGCACCTCACTTGCCATTTTGAAAAGTCCCTTTCAGCTCTCAGGTCTGCCATCCAAATGGACTTGCTGAAGAAAACACAGCCCCTATATCTGACCTCCCCCCATCACACCACATTTGGTCAAAAGAAGTGTTTAGACGTCTGCAAAACGGAAGGAAACCAGAACCCCTTTTTTTTCAAATGTAAATTCTCACCTTGTAGCTTTTGATAAACAATCCCTGCTCCCTTCTCTTGGTGTATGTTCTATTAAAAACTGAGATTTTGATCAATTTTCTCATAAACTGTGACTTTCAGCCCACACATAATTTTCATTTAGAACCTGAGCTGGCAACATGCTGAGTGTGTTTATATTCTCCTCAAACCAACTGGACATTAAAATGTGTTTCAACAGAAAACTCAGTTCATGACTATTAGATTGCTCATTTTGTGATTATTAGATTTCTTTGGTTTGTGTTTATCAGATCACTTCCTCCTAAACTTCCATAGTTCAGGGTTGAAACCGGAAAGCAGTGATATGGGGAGGAGCAGAAAGAATATCTGATATTGCTGAAAAAACTAATCTAAATATTTTTGAAATAATGTTTCCCTAATTTTAAGTTTATTTTAAAAAAATAACTCATACAGAATAAAATTATATTTAAAAGTTGGGTTTAGAAGTGTTTCTATAAGGCTCACTTCCTCTTTTTGTTGGATTTTCCTCCCCATAGATATTTCTAAATTTTGGTGTTTTTTTTTTTTCTAAATTTTTGGGGTTTCTGGTAACTTAAAATGATACCAAAACTTTGAATTCTTCTCACAGAGGAACTTCTGCTCTTCAACAAGCTCTACACCACATGCTAATCCTCATATCCCTGGGGCACTAATGAGCTCAGAATTAAACCAGGGCTGGGTCTGACCTATGATTCCCTTGCATGTTGATTTTCAAATTTTCTCAATAAAGGCAGAACACATGGTTCTTTGGAGTTATCATGGAGGTAAGTCAAGGAGTGAAATATTTTGCCCTCTTGGGACCAACCATAGAAGAGGGATGAACACTTTGGCATTTTCAGCTTATATCACTGAGCTGTTTTGAGAATGGGCCTTCACAATCCTGGTAACTGAAAGGTTCTGCATTAATCATGGAATGGTTTGGATTAGAATAGGCTTAAAAGACTATGTAATTCCAACCCCTCTGCCATGGGCAGAGACATCTTCCACCAGACTGAGCTGCTCCAAGTCTTGTCCAGCCTGGCCTTGAGGGATGGGGCAGCCACAGCTTCTCTGGGCAATCTGTGCCAGGGCCTCCCCACCCTCACAGGGAATAATTTCTCCCTCATATCCAATCTAAACCTTCTCTCTGTCAGTGTGAAGCCATTGCCCCTTGTCCTGTCACTCCAGGCCCTTGTCAAGCATCTCTCTCCATCTTTCCTGTCGTTCCCTTCAGGCACTGCAAGGCCACAATGAGGTCACCCCAAAGCCTTCCCTTCCCCAGGCTGAACAATCCCAATTCCCTCAGCCTCTCCTCCCAGCAGAGCTGCTCCATCCCTCTGATCCCCTTGGTGTCCCTGCTCTGGCCTGGCTCCAGCAGCTCCCTGTCCTTCCTGTGCTGAGATCCCAGGGCGGGATGCAGCCCTGCAGGGGGGTCTCAGCAGAGTGGAGAAGAACCACAATGTCCTCTTCTTTCATGGAAAGGAGGATAACAAAGAGGGAAGGTGATACTCTCCCATACTCTGGAAAGAAGTGCTCTTTGGCTGCTGAAATGTAATGAGAAATTTTAAAGTGTCCCACAATGTTGCAGTACCTGACTGACTTTTCAGGAGAAAGTGGGGGGACTGTGGAGGTACCAGCTGGAAAGCAGAAATTTGTAAGCAGCTGAGATTTAGGCATCTAGGTGGGTGAGCAGAAGATTATGGGGTTAAAGCTTTTCTGTCCAAAGCAGCATGGAATCAATCCCAGGATGATTTGGGTTGGAAGGGCCCTTAAAGATGATCTAATACCAGCCCACTTCCAGTTCCAACGTACTTCCCCCTCTAATTCCAGCATCTCCTCCTTCCCTTAGCAGGCAGATGATGCTTCAGTAGAAAAAGGGATTTTTTGCTTGAGATTGCAGCCAAGTTGTTCTGAGGAAGATTCTTTAACAAAGTAACATGAGGAAGGGATTTGTGTTAGTGCTTAGGCACTAAACTGTCCTCAGTGCCAGTAATACAAAGCCAGACTAAACTTGTTTTATATATAAAGATGTACCTATTGTTAGAAGGATATTCAAGAATTTTGAAGAAGTTTTTTTCCCTCCTACATTAATCCGTTGCATTTGAATCACACAAAATAGACACTAGATGTCTCTATTCCACCATAAAATGGAGTATTCAGAATTTCTATTCCATTTAAACTGATGGAAATTTGAAGTTCTTACATAGCCTTTTTTTCAGAAGTATGAGTTGCATAACACTGCAACTTGTGAACATCTGTTTGATTCCTTGAGTTCTGCAGATGAACCTGCTCTGTCCCAGCACCTATCTGCTGTAGGTCCCAGTTAAAGGAAATCCTCTGGCTTAGGCTGAAAAACCAGCATTTTCCCTCCCTGAAAGAGATAATAGCAAGTTGTTATTCCTGCACTGGGCAGAGTAGGAAAGGGAAAACCTTTCTTTACTTCATGGTTTTGAACTCTTCACTATGGAGAATAAATTCATATAATTCATATCTAAAACAAGCACATTAATGGATATAAGTCTCCGTGGATACAGGCCATTGTCTCACTTTAAGTTTCAGCTTTTGAGTATAAACTGAGGAGCTGATTAAAGCCGAACAAGCAGAATAAAAGCCACTGAGAATAGTATTTAAAAAGTATTTTCTTTTTTTTCCCTTTTAAACAATCTGTATGAGTTGGCAGATGCGAACTCAGTATCCCTGGATAATAAATCCTGTATTTTCAGGAGGGTAGAGGCCTTCCCATCTGATAATTAACCACCTTTTCCCTTATATATTTTCCTAGAAGAGGTATAGAAAAATCAAATTCAAGAATACTGGATGCTGTACCTTCAAGATTTCCTCTGATAACTTTATTTCAAATATTTGAAGATCTTCCTGAGTCTGAGCAGATCAATCTACGATGTAGGATTTTAGGAAAAATTTTTCACAGAAAGAGTGATAAAGTACTAGGATGCTTTGCCTGGGGAGGTGGTGGAGTCACCATGCCTGGATGTATTTATAAAAAGACTGGACGTGGCACTCAGTGGCATGATCTAGTTGAGGTGTTAGGGCATGGGTTGGACTCGATGACCTTGAAGATCTCTTCCAACATTGTGGTTCTGTAATTCTGTATATCATAAATGAGACTAACAACAAGGATGTGATCCTGGGTTGAAATTAATAATCATCTGCCTTCTGCCAAAAGGTAATGCAGTATTTTATGCAATGTTCAAAAAGCCTTGATCTTAAAGATTTTATGATCCATTAAGATAAACTCTTGAATGATTATGAAATCCCACTGGAAGCATTGATACTTCATATTTCCTGTAAAAATAGGTTAATGAAATTTTGGATAAACTACCTGGAAGTTCTAATACTGAAGGAAACATCATATTTTTTTCAGGAAACATCATAGCAGTTTGGTTTTGTTCTTATTCCATCTGTCCTAGCTTGAATATGGGCATAAAAAGCTAAACTACTGAATTCTGGTCCATCCCTTGCACAGCTGACCTAAACTGTCATTTACAAGTTTATTTTTGATTGCATAATTGCATAATTTTGAACTAGCATTATTTGCATATTAAGGAATGAAAATATATATAAATTGTAATTCTACAATGAATAAAGTCCCCTGTTTTTTCTGGAGTTTTTCTGTTTCAATCAATTAAAGCCCAACTGGCTCCAGTACCTCGCAGGAAAGCACTCAGATAAGGGTGGTGGGTGTTCCATTAGTGACAAGAAACACTGGAGGTGGGCCTGCTGAGAAAGTCCTGAAGATCCCACTGATGCAAACTTCCCCCCCAGGAATTTCCACAGTCAACTGCCCTAAGGTTATCCCTGCTTTACTCTGGTGCAGCTGAAATCAGAGCTCATGCTCTGCATTTCAAGTGCAGGTGGTTTATGACCTACGTAAATAATAAATTTTGATGCAAACAGAATGCTAAGAGGAATGCACTGAGTCTCAAACTTGCATTGGGGAAAGCTCCCTCCCTCAGTTCCTGGGAAGAGGCTCTTTGAGAGAGGAGGAGTTGTAAGGCAGTTTGGGGCTTTTAGCTGTTGCACTTTGGATGCTCCCTCTGGGATTCTGAGACAAAAAGACAGTAAAAAACTGTCTTGAATAAACTACACTTAAGTACAACTACAGATTTTGGTTTGTGTTAGTCTGGGCCAAACTGAGCTATTTTCTATTACCAAAGACCTTCCCCATGCTGGCGTTTTTCAGGGATCATTTTTATTGTTGCAAGAAAGGTTTTACTTGAGCTCAGCAGCTTTCAGGCAGCATGAGTAGCTGTTTGGCCATCAGTGGCATTTGCACACACACTGTCCTACTTGAAATTGCTGTTCAGAATCACGTGGTGAGGGCACAGAATACTGCACACAGAAAGCTACAAAGGGGGGGAAATTATGCGAGAGTGACTGATACAGCAGCAGTGACACATTCCCACAAGATTGTTAAGTATCAAACATTTCAATAACCGATTGAAACATTTCTAAAGGGAGATGAGAAGGTCTAAATGCCTGGTCATGCATGATTCCTTGAAGTCCAGCAGAATTGTCATTTTTCTTAGAAGTTGCATAAGAACTCATCAAACAGATACATTTCTTCTTGCAAACACCCCATTTCAGCTATTTTCCAGCCATGCAAGGCAAACTTAAAAAATAGAACACGCTCTTCAGAGATACGGATCTCAAAGCCCACAGTCTTTCAAATTAAGTCTTTAGTTGCCAGTTATTTCTATTCAGAGGTTGTTGGACATAATCCTGTTCCTGCTGGCACTAACTGAAAACTCTTTAAAAGCTTGGTGATAGGGATCTACTGTGTCCAGAGGTTTTAGGGTGCAGAAGCTGCAGTGACTGTAATGTCCAGAAATGCTGCCCACTGCCTCTGAGGTTTTGATGTTCTCAAACCCAAAAGGGTGAACTTCACAGCCCTCCTGACCAGGCAGGTCTCCAGGACTCCCAGCCCCTCTCATTCACAGAGGGGAAGGGGAGGTGGTGAATAGAAGCTGTCTCATGGGTATCACCACAGCAGCCAGGCAGCTGGGCTGCCCCATGGCAGGACACACTGACAGTAGCTGCTGGCAGGGCTCTGACAAAAGAAGCAGCAGCTTTTTTCCCCTGTGTCAGGGTTATTTGTACCCACAGACACCTACCTACCTACCTACCTTCCTTCCTTCCTTCCTTCCTTCCTTCCCTTGTTAACCCCAACACCCCTGAGCATTCCTGCAGGATCCCCTGAGAATCCTCCGGGGGGGGGGGGGTCATGTAACACTTAGTGCAGGAACAAATACATGTGAGAACTGTGCCTGAGGTCTCACATTCCAACTTCCTATCCTATTTGTAAGGATTCCTCCTGCAAAAAAGAGAGCACCAACTGGACATAAATGGCAACTTAAAGCACTTGTGCTGACTGACACGGAAGATGCTGCAAATGGAAAGTCTGAGTATAGAGAAGAGGTGGACATTTGTCAGGACCAGAGACACTTTGAGCTCCACTCTCAAGGCTTCACCTCTGACTTTGTACCAATGGATGTGCCATCCAGCCTTGATACAGGTGGAAGGCCATGGATGAGACAGGCTGGGCTCACTCAGCCTTGGCAAGGAGAGAAGAGAAGCTGCCCATGTGTAGAAGTTACCTCCACTTCCTGCAGCAACCATTTTCATATTACTCAGAGTCTTAAAGGTTGTTGAAACCACAGTACCATTTGCTGGTGGCTCAAATCAGGTCATCCAAGAGCTTGCTCACACTCTGTTTGCATTCTTTTTCTTGAAATCATGAATCCACGAGTAAGAGATGGCTGCAGAATGGGGAGCTATTAACCCAGGAAGAAAGCTTTGGTGGTTAGGAAATGAGCCTGTATGCAGTTCTGTGGATCTGCACAGGACAGGGACCTGTTTGGATGGGTCTGGAGGAGGTCATGGAGATGCTCCGAAGACTGGAGCTTCTCTCCTACAAGGACAGGCTGAGACATTTGGGGCTGCTCAGCCTGGAGAAGGTGTGGAGACCTCAGAGCTGGATACCTTCCAGTGCCTGTAGGAGGTCTGTAAGAAAGCTGGAGATGGAAGGTTAGTGACAGGAAAGGGGACAATGGCTTTAAACTAAAAGGGAGTTGATTTAGGTTGGATATCAGAAAGAAATTGTTCTCTGTGAGGATGCTGAGGCCCTGGCACAGGTTGCCCAGAGAAGCTGTGGCTGCCCCATCCCTGGCAGTGTCCAAGGCCAGGATGGATGGGGCTCTGAGCAACCTGGGATAGTGCAAGATGTCCCTGCCCGTGGCAGAGGGGTAGTTGAAGAAGATGATCTTGAAGGTCCCTTCCAACACAAACCGTTCCATAATTCTACAACATGACACATCGCTCCAGGCTGCTCTGCAGAAGGCAAAATTAAGATAGAAGTTGCAGAAGAAACCCAAAGGCAGAGTACAAGATGGAAAAAGAGGGTGCCAGCTTTGTGACCACAGTGCTACCAGATAAGAATGGTTTTGAACTTGTGAACATCTGTAGCCTGATAAGAGCTTCCATGGGAACCGCTAAAGTGAAAGACTTGCAAAATTTAGTTCATCTTATTTTGTTCTGACTGTATGAGAGCTTCTACATTCTATTAAAGCACCTTTAGTGTCCTTTGATCTGTATCATAAAATCTCTAGGCAGCTTCCTGCTTCTTTAGATGGTGCCAAAGTCACTTACAGGAATTTTGATCTTCATTTACATGAAACATGTTTTGAAGTGGAATTTTGAGAAGTGGGGTTTTATTACATGTTGCACTGCAAGGATGTTCACAAAAGTTAATGTTACTACATGTCAGAGTTAAAGAGGTTGATTTTCCCAGCATATCTGAGTGATAATGAACCACTGAGGCCTGCTAAAACCATGGTTGCTTTTAGGCATGTAAAGAGATTTCTCAGACATAAAGCCCAAACATTGCAAAAAGTCTTTACCAGTTGTGTGACAAGAAACTGAGTTCTTGTGGTTCAGGATTTTCATAGAATTTTTATGTTTTATAGGCAACATCACTGACCTAACAGAATATTATAGCATTTAGAAATTGGATGCTTCCTAGCTAGAAGAACAAAATAGGATGCCAAAAGAAACAATGCATTTACACATTGTGCTAACTTTGCCAATTTAGGATCATCTGCAAACTTACTTAGTACCCCTTCCAGTCCTGTGTCCAGGTCATTTACAAAGATGTGGAAGAGTAGAGGGCCAAGGACGGAGCCCTGTGGAACCCCACTAGTGACAGGTTGCCAGCCTGATAGAAATTACAGTTCTTTCATTTTGCTTCCTTTCAACATCTGCCTTTTAGTAGGCTGGCTTCTTGCTGTTCTTGCCTGGTTGCTTATCTCTGCCAGTATTTGCTGGATTTATCATCTCAGTAAAAGGAATATGAATATCTTTCTGAAATAAAGGAAAAATCTCAATATTTTTGCCTTGGATTCACAACACCACGTCGCCAAGAAAGGATTTGAGTTTCTCAGAATTGCTCTTTGTTTATTCAGTTAAAGCATGTGCTGGACTTCACAAAAGAAAAGGAAGTGATATAGCATTTTATATATGTGTGTGAGTGGCTTTGAAGTTTTCTTTCTGGTGAAATAAAATCTGAAGCGTGAAGTGTGTTTGAGTTACAAGAAGCAGGATGAAAAACTAAGCCAATTCTCTGAATGTGCAGAAGAGGAACAAGGTTTGTGATCTCTAAAAACGCTGTACACCAACTGCAGGTACACACCTACTCAAAAAATTCCAGAGCAATATTGTGTTTAAATGTAAACATGCCTGTGTTTTCCTGGATTGCTTCCCTTTGGGATCTTCATCCTTCTGTTGAGACAGTGCTCTTGCGTTGTCAAGGCTTGAGACTCTCTGACCTCCATCCTTGCAATGCTGATATCAATTTCTCCTGCCAATCTGTGAACAGCCTTGAGCTTAACTTGGATGGAGATGAGAGGGGTGTTACTCTTGTCAGACTAAAAGGCTGGTTTTCCTTTCCCTGGGGGGCTTTCTGCTATCTTTATGTGTCATTACATGAAAATATTTTCACTTCTACTCCAAACTTTCAAAAACTGATTTGAGAATGTAAAGGGGATTTAGTGCAAATGAAACAAAGGACTAAAATATTTGAACAGCTTATTTAGCAAGTCCTTTACTTTTAAAACTGGTTTGTTCCTGTTCAGGAGGATAATTCACTTTCGAGTCTATTTCTGTCAATATTCCCATGGTGGTCTCTTGCTAATATTTTTAAGAGCTTCTTGAGATAATCACAGGATTCACTGCCTTTGTTTTATTAGAACTTTACACAGCTTAGCAAATAGATGTAAGAAAAAAAGAAAATTGTAAAGTAGGCTGGTAAGATGGTTCTGATGGATTGACCTTAGCTGGCAGCCAGACACCCATCTAAACTCTCTCTCATGCCTGCTCTTCAACAGGACAGGGGAGAAAATAAGAGGAAAAGGGTTGTGGGTCATTATAAAAGCAGATAAATCTCTTATCAGTTACCATCATGCACAAAACAGACTCGACATAAGGAAAGTGAATTACTTCTGCAAATTAAAATAGATTTGAATAGTGAGAAATGAAGACAAAAAGATTCTAGCAGCACCTCCCTGCTCCTTCTTCCCTCAATTTCAGTGCTTTATTCCTGGCTTCACTCTCCTCACCTACCACCCCAGAGGCACAGGGGAATGGGGCAATGGGGTAAGTCCATAGCAGCTCCTCTCTGCTTCTCCTTCACCCCACACTGTTCCCCTGCTCCAGGGCTGATCCTCCATGGACTGCACTCCCATGATTTGTCACCACTAGTCACTCTGTTGACACATTAAAAGTGGAGCCAGGATGTAATCCTGACCCCAAAAAATCCTAGTTGAACCTTGCCAAATCTGACAGCGGACACAAATCATTATAACCATTTCAAAAGGAAAAAAAAAATTAACTTTCCACTGAACCCTCAATTTCCAGAAAGAAATATTCCTGACAAAGCACTTATAAGATCACCAAAGGCTTGCTAGAATGCCCACTTCACTTCTGTGGTAAAGACCTTGCCTGTGAATGTCAAAGTTAACAAATCTTTGCTGTTACATAAAGTCCAGGCTTGTCCTTCTGAAGTGCAACAGAAATACTGCAAACTGTAAGGTTTCAACAGAGCTGCTTCCGTAGTCCCAGGCCTCACAAGTCTCCATTTAAATAATGGCATTAAGGTGCTCAAATGTACCAACAGTTCCTCAAGTGGACAGGAACAAAGTAGAACTAAGGATCAATCACATATATTTAAATGTCCTTTCCAGCTATGTAACGAGACATATGCACACCATCTTCTTTTGGTAAAGTAAGAAGCAATTTCCAGCATTTGAATAAAACCCTGAAGTTACGACAGCTGATTTTAATGTAAGATAAATGAAATTACATCCACCAATCCAGTGAAAGGGGCCTGAGGGGCTCAAATCTGTTCGTCCTGCAGGAAGGAGTGTGCGGGCACTGAAAGAGTTGTTTTGATCCACTGATTGGGATCAAAATCGTGAGATTGCTCAGGAGAAAGTGCAGTGTTAGAACTACCTAGAAGGGTTAGAAGGGTCTGGAGTTTGTCAGAAGAAGACAGAGGAAGAGAAAAGGGAAAGAGCATCACTTGTCTGTGCAATTTACACTGTACAGTTTCTTTCCTAGCCCTGCTGCTGCATGGCTTCAGTTCAAAGCACGATGGCCATCTGCTGCTCCCTTCTTGTTCAACACACTTAGAACCCTTGGGGTGGAAGGGTCCTTAGAGATCATCTCAGTTTTGGTGGTTTTTATGGGGTTTGGGGGATTTTCTTTGTGTGTGTGTGTGTGTGGTGTTGTTTGGTTTTGCTTTTTGTTTGGTTGGTCTGTTTCACTTTGTTTGCAGGGTTTGTTTGCAGGAACAAAGTCTAAGGAAAACTTGAGAATAACTGAAATTAACACTGTAAGACAGTAACTTACTGTCCCTTAAGCTCTTTTCAACAGCTTCTGGGGATTCTGTCAAAAGCATTAGGAGCAGCAAGGGACAAAATGCAAAGATTTGTGATGGAAGGCTTTCATACTTCTTGCTATATTTTATTTCTTTGAAGTGTCCCAGGTGAACACTGAGTGAAGATCCTCTCAGATCATAAGATCCCAACTCTCAGAGAACTTAGACATCCAGTTTCCAAACAGTTAATTAGCTCTGATGTTCAGTTCATGAGCAATGCTAGCTGGATGTTTATGTAAGAAAAATTTTTAACAGAAGAGAAATCAAGAGCCAACATCAATTACTCAGCATAGCAGGAAAAATTGTGCACAACGTTATTGATGTAAATTGTTCCAGTTTTCCCATTATTACAACTTAACTGAGAGCTCCTGGAGCGGGGCCAGCGGAGGCTGAGGAGATGATTTAGGGCTGGAGCATCCCTGACAGGGAAAGGCTGAGGGAGCTGGGGCTGTGCAGCCTGGAGAGGAGCCCCAGCTGAGAGGGGCCCTCAGCCCTGGGTGTCCCTGTGAGCAGGGAGGGCTCCGAGCAGGGCCCAGGCTCTGCTCCGGGGCCCAGCAATGGCACCAGAGCCACGGGCAGGGCTGAGCCTGAAACAGAGACCAGAGAGGCTGTGGAGTCTCCCTCACAGGAGGTATTCCAGTCTGGACACAATCCTGTGCCCTGGAAACTATGGCCCTGCTGGAGCAGGGAGGTGGAAGAAGCTGACCCACTGGGGTCCCTTTCAGCCTGACCCATCCTGGGATTCTTTACTGAAACCTCTCAGTGATGATAAACTTAGGATTGAAAAGGATTTCTTGTTCTTCTGTACTGCTCTTCTTTCTACTTCCTTGTTTTTCCATATTCAAGATCCACAACACTGGGCACTCCTGTTAACACCCTGCTTCACGCTTAGCCTCCTTCTCCAGTTCCACTGCTGCAGCTCACTGGTAGCAAATATTACAGGCTGGACTAATTCAAATGTGTTAATTCCATCCAAGCAATACATGACCTTATGCCCACTCTGACTGACTCTTTGTTGATCAAGCTGGATTCTTATACATCAAATTTTCTTAAATTTAACCCCCCCTTCAATGCAAGCATCATAATTTAGGGGCTGTACCATCTGCATTGTTATATTAATCTGTTCTGAGGCCAATGTGATAAGAGTTTTTGAATCTTGAAATTATCAAGAAAAAAATCATTCATAGTTGCATTTCTGCCTCCTGGGGAAAAATGTAAAGATGTCACATACTTGTAAAGAAATAAAGCTAGAGAACACTGGGAGTTTTGTGGAAGGGAGTGCTCTTTGTTCTTCATTCCTGCCATTGGGTATTAATTCCAATAACTTCTGGAAGAATTGTAAGCTGTGTGTGCTTACAAGCACCATTTGTCCATTCAATCCACAGAATTTATAGATGGGCCTGCTTTTACAACAGCTTTGCTTCCCATTTCACAAGCAGAAAGAAAATTTTTACCCAAAAGCACTTTGACACAAAATAATGCATTAATGGCTAAAGGATTCCTAAGTCTACATGGGTCTGTATTTCCAGAAAGAGCTCTGGAATACATGGAAAGAAGGGAACTGATGAATTTGGATTCAGGTTTTACAGTTTTTGAAAGAACAACCCAGAAATCCATGAGGTACCAGCAATCAGCCTGGCCTGCTGTCATGGTTAACCCCAAGAGCAGCTCAGCCCCACAGAGCCACTGGCTCCCTCACACCTGGGGGACGGGGAGGAGAACCAGAAGAGCAAAAGTGAGAAAGCTCATGGGCTGAGATAACACTCTAATCGATATAGCAAAAGCTGCACACACAAGAAAAGCCAAGAGAAGGATTTAACTCACAGCTTCCCATGGGCAGCAGGTGCTCAGCCACCTCCAGGAGAGCAGGGCTCCATCACACATAACTGTGACTTGGGAGACACCAACACCCAAAACAACCCCTCTGCTCCCTCTTCCCCCAGCTTTAAATACTGATCATGATGCCATATGGGAAATCCCTTTGGTCAATTGGGCTCAGCTGTCCCAGCTGTGTCCCCTCCCAACTCTTGTGCAGTCTCCTGGCTGCCGGGGTGGGGTGAAGCAGAAAAGATGCTGCGTAATCACTGCTCAGCAATAGCTGAAACGCTCCTGTGTTACCCACACTGCTTCCAGCACAATTCCATGGTAGCTCCTGTGAATGAAATGAGCTCTGTCCCAGCCCAAACCAGCACACCAGAAAAGGGTTTTGTGCTGAGGGACAGAAGTGCTGAGCAGTCTTCCTGCCCCTGGCCTCCTGATGGGCTCGAGCAAGTCCTTTTATTTTTGCCCTTCCAACTGAATCCTGGAAGTGATGCTCTTCTTTGCTAAGTGCTCTCAGACCCACAGGTTAAAGTAATACCCAAACCCCAGACTTTTTCAGCCATGAGGGTAAGGGACAGGAGCTCTACTAGACCTGAAGAAAGGCAGGCTGTGTCTGTATGGCAGAAAAGAGCACAATAGGGAAGGACTAACAAAATAGATAAATAAATTTCAGCCTGTGAGTTTAAAAGTTTAAATGACATCTTTTTTCCTGCTGCAGTGTGGGATAACCATGCACAGACATTCCTTTATGGCAATAGGTGTCTTTGTTTCAGCCCTAGCTCTGATCATGCCTTCTGGGTGCTGCTTTTGCACCTCGTCATACAAACAGGCTCTGCTGTGACACAGCAGAGACTTAGAATTGAAACCTAAACTAGACATTTACTCATGAGACTCCCTCAGTTTAGCCTGTAAGCCTGAACTGCAGCTCAGCCTTTGGGAATGGCATTTTGTCAGACAGGCAGTTCAAATTCTTTCAAATGTGCATTATGAGGCAGCTGGAGTCCTGGGCTGAGCTGCCTGCTCTGTGGCAGGAGGGGCTGGATTCTGCTTTGCTGGATTCTGCTTTGCAGCCCACATTGCTGTTTTCAGTCTGCCTTTGCCTCCACGCAATGACGGTGATGCTGTCACACCTACAAGAAGAGGTGGCATCTGCAGTTGTCACCACGTTTGCTCCGTGCATGGCTGGAGCTGGTAACTGTGCTGACACCAGAACATCACTCAGTGACATCACTCAGGCTTGGCAGTTGGAGGGGGGGAGTCTGTGTGCACCCAGGAGCACGTCAGGATGGGGAACGACATGAGCTCTCATCCCTTTGCCAGCCCCCACAGTGCCCCTGAAGCTCCAGGCTGTCAAGCTCTACATGATGTGCAGAGAAATCCTACACAAAAATCCCACTATCTTTCCTTGCAGGTGCTGCAAGAGAGTCCAGACCCCCGGATAGCTCCACGTTCTGCCAAAAAGTCTGAAAATTCAAGGTTAAACCACCACTTCCCCCTCCCCATACATATGGATGTTTGGTACACAGCCCCTAGTGTTTTAAGGGCTTCTGTAAGATCTGTGTGTTAATCCAGATTCATTTCCTGGGAGCAAAGAAGAGGCTGAGGCAAGGCTCTACCTGGAGAACCCAAAAGACACAAGGCGAGGGTGGATCATGCAGTAAATTAAACTCAACCCAGATCACAGCTTGTGAAGAGGCAGCTGAGGGAGCTGGTGGGGCTCAGCCTGGAGAAAAGGAGGTTCAGAGGGACCTTCCAGCTCTGCACAAGTCCCTGACAGGAGGGGGCAGCCAGGTGGGGGTCAGGCTCTGCTCCCAGGGAACAAGGGACAGGATGAGAGGAAACGACCTCAAGACTGTACATGGTTACCTCTGGATGGTTGTGGCTGGTTTAGGAGGCAGTCATGTGAGAAAAGACCGCTGAATTGTGTGTGTAGCGATGGAAAGAGACTAAGAATTCAAACAACCTGTTTGGCCTTCTAACTCTTCTTTATGGACTAAAGTTTCAGGAAAAAACCAAATAAGGAAAGGGGGGTTTGGTTCAAGGTTGAGTTTTGGTTGGTTTTATTTTTTTCCATTTCAGAGCCTAACTATCCTGCTGTAAAGGGTGCTGAGAAGTTCAGGGAAAAACTGATTCAGAGGACAAGGTTCTGTTTCATGTGAGGCCTGGTGATATGGCTGCTATGTAGGTGTCTGTGAAACAAACCTTATCAGGCTCCAGTTCACAGTATCGATTTATCGTTTATTATCAGATAATAAACCCATAATGATTTAGATACATTGCTTATAAATTGTACTTGGGCAGCACTTCTGACTAATCTGTTCCATGACTATCAAAGGTTCTTCTTCTCCCCCCCCAAACCTTTTTGTTTCTGCACTTAACACCATTACCAGCGTTGAACATCGGAAGGGAAAAATCGGTAATATAAGCTTACAGCCCCAAACTTGTTTTTTTTTCAGGTCCCTTTGAATGTAACAAAAACCTGCAAACAGCCTGTATAAACATTATTTTCAACAGACCCATGCAGGTTCGCAGACCTTTTCTGTGTTGAACTTGGAGGGAATTTTCTAAGTGTGAATAAGGTACAAAACCAAGAGCATAGCTCTTAGCAGGAAATGTCATGCACAGGACTCCGAGTGTTCTAAATGTACTTTTAGGTTTTAGAAGGTGTTTAAGTTTCAATTAAAATCTGTGAGGCTTCCCCCTGACCTGAAATAGAGGACAAAAACACTGTCATCAAAATACCCTGCAGCAGACATGTGGGTAATGAAAAAGGAGTTTAAGGTAATAAAGGCATCTCAGGTTTTCCATCTGTGGAGCTGTTGCCCCAAGCAGGGAATAGTTCAAACTATGTAGGAACAGCAGCTCCTTGTAACTACTGTTACAGTAAAGTATGGAAATCTTATTGTAAAAAGCACTGATCATATTTTTTAAGATTTTATTTGGAGTTCATGTTAATGCATCATCAATATCACCTAATTCAGCTGTTAAACCATTAAAGTACTTCGTGGGTGGAGCAGGTTAGAATTTGAGTTACATTTTTGAAGCTGCGTGGTTGCAGTACATTAACCCCAAAACGCTTTATACTGTTACATGTACTTCTTGTTTATCTTTCTTTCAGGTGGATAGGCTGTGTAAGATCATGCACAGGAGCACAAAACAGCCACAGCACAAAAATTGTACTCTCTATTCTCATGAGAACCAGCAAACCTTTCATACCTGTGTAAGTCCATTTTTGGGCATTCCTTAGAGAATTCCCTCTGCTTTGACCATCAAGATTTTTTTCTTATATATTACTGAAAATTATGGGGTTTAATCTTCATTTTCTTCTGTATTCTGAAGGGCAAGAAGAGCTAGAATGGTGGCTGAAAAAAGGCTTTGAAGCTGCACTGAAAGAAGTAACTTCGTGACTTCCTTTTTTGTGTTTCTCAGCCTTCCTCAGAGCCATAGCGTGGCATGTGAGTGTTCTGGAGGCAGGCAAAGCAGAGACAGGATGCAAATGACTGTGTTAAAGCTGCTCTTTCCATAGCTCCGAGGGACAGGCTCACGGATGGCAGGGGATGTCACCTACGCGGCTGTGGCGATGCTGCCGAGGGAAAGGCCACACGCTCCTTCAGGGACATCAAACCCAGGTAAAACCTCTTGGGCACACACTGTTTGCTCTCTTGAGCTCTCTCTCTCTTTCTCTCTCACATTTTAAATTGCGTAGGTCTAGAAGAATGCCATAAGATGCTGCATGGGAAGGGCAAGAAGTTGGAATAGTGGATGAGATCCTCACAGTACAAAGCATCCAAGCTGCTCCCAAATCACAACCAAGGAGGAGCAGCTCAGGTCTGGTCCCAGGCTTTAAGTAACATAATGAGAAAGAGAAAGTGCACATTGGTTGAATAATGAGCATGATATTTCTTTTTAAATGAGTAACATGATCAAGACAATGCTCCACTGAATTACTGCCTAGCCCACAAATCAGATCAATGCTTACATTCATGGAAAAGGAGCAGTAAATTAACCAGTAAATAAGGAAACTAGTAGCAGTCAAAAGTACAGTCACTGTCACTGAAGGAAGTACTGAATGTCCCCTAAAAACTTCCTGCTCTTTCTCTTTAATTTTCCAGTGGTGATTTTCCAGAACCAAACTGTCAATCTCTGATCACTTCATATATTTGTAAAAAAACCCCAAAGGATTAAAACAATATTCAGGGTAAGGAGATGATTTGATGTAAATTTTCTGAAGAAGTGACATTTCTACCACTTGGAAAAAAACCCGTAATTAATTCATGAAAGCATTTGGACAAAATTCTGGATCACATCTAATATGAAAGACAGCTTATTATGAGCAAGCAGAAAATTCTTGTGGCATCAGACTAAGTATATTTTCATGCTTTCATTAGTAATTAATGTATTTAATGCCTTAAGGAAACAACATTGTGTAATGAGCATTTTTAGATGTTAGACTTACAATGGAGATTAATAGTGTTGATGGTGCTCTGCATACATGCACTTAAATGACAGAAAATAGTACCTTTTATATATTTTTTCAAGACTGGTAGCCAAAAGATAAAAATGAGTTAACTTTATTATATATATGACATGAAATACTACCCTGGACCGTGTGTTCATGCACCAATGGATGTTGTTTGCCCTGCTGTAACCTGTGCAACACAAAGAGGGCTTGCCTGGAATTTTACTCAGTATCCAAAGTGATAAAACTTTTTTGTGAAGGAAGACAGATATCAAATCTTGCTTAGAAAACATCCAAAACTATTCCTTGATCATGCTGCCTAAAGGAAAAGCACAATTTTAGACAGGCCAGTTCCAATGAAATTTATCATTAACATGTGGATGGCTCTTAGTAAACTTTTGTTGAACTGATTTTAACTCTTGGTATTTTCTCACATGAAGTTACAGGCCATGGTAATTAAGTGATTTCTCAATGCCGTTTTCCCTTTAAATATTTAACTTCTCAAAAATGCTAATCATTTTTGTGGATCTTTTCATACATTTTGTTCTTCTGTTCGTACTCCAGTGCTTCCATCTCCTTTAAAAAATGGGCACCAGAGATCACACAGTATTTACACAAGTCTTGATTATACAAGACTTGTAGACAATATTGGCTGTCTCAATTATACAGAGATAAAAATCTCTTAACTAATATTTTCTTCACTGTAGCTCCCTGCCTCACCTTCCCCACTCTTATGTCTGATTGTACTCAAATACATTTGGGTTGATTTGGCTTGGACTTACAGTTGGACTTCAGCTGTCCCTCACGTGCTCTGAATAACAAGGACAAGGGCATCCTTGTGTTGCTCTTGGATGCTCTGCCAGAGTGTGTTGAGGAGGATTTAGCAATGGCATTATCTGTGCACAGGCTTTGGTAGGTGCAGGTGCTGTTCCCGTGCATGTGCTTCAAAACAGGTGTCCAAAAGTAGAAAAGTGTTCTCAAATCCCAGCAAGGATAAATACACCTGGGAATCCATTTTCCAGTGAACGACTCCAGCAGTTTTTGTGTCCCGGTTCCCTCATGGATAATTTGAGAGTTGCCTGATTATGAATCGTGAGTGGCTACACAGAACTTTCCTTGGGAGAAGAACAAACCAAGGAGAGTTCAAGTCCATCACCAAACTAACCCACAAGTAGTTGTAGCCTGCCACTGGTTGTGCCCTTAACTTCTTGTTCCCCTCCTTAACCTCCTGGGCTGCCCTGGCTGTTGACCAGGTCCACCTGGAGCCTCCCCAGCTTCCCCCAGACCCCTGGATGTGCTGGCCCACATCTGGACACAACATTCCCTCACGGACAAACCCCCAGGAGCACTCCCTGTCTGTACATTCACCAAGCAGAAGCTTCCAATAATCAGAGATGTTTTTCTGCACCTGACAACGGGCACAGGGAAGTGAAGTGTAATTTCAGTTGCAGTGACTGACGGAGATCTCCACCTTGTTGTTGCATTAGGTGAGGGTGTGGAAGCATCCGGCAGAAGTAAGGTTATGTGGTATTTTAAAACCCCCTGCTGACTTCTGAGGACTCCACATTCAAATAATCATACCAGCCCATACACACTGTAATAGAAGGAATGATTTTGTTTAAATATTCAGCTTGCATGGATAAGTTTTTTTTCCTTGCAAACTTAGATATCCTTTGAAGGAATAAATGCACATTTGAGAGACAAATTATTTACTAATAGTAGAAGAATGTCCAAAGTACTTATTTTAGAAGTGCCTCCATTTACAGGGCTAGTGCATTTAAAAGTCCTGAGTGTTTTTTGAAAATTATTCACATTCTAAGAAGAAAAACTTTCAGGGCAATGGATTTGAGAACAATTACATTTAATTTACAATTTTTCTGTAGTTCATTGAATTAATAAATTGAAATAAAGCAAACAACCAAGTGTATTAGGCCACATTCTCTAAAGGATAGACAGTCCCCCCCATATGAATAACCCTTATTTGCCAATCAGATACTCAGTGGGTTTTTTTACTGTAAAACCTCTCCACGCTTCAGCAATTCTCATATGAAATGCTGCCTCATTTTAACTTAATGAGACTCCGTCCTTCTGCCAAGTTTTTCCCTGATAAGTGAAATTTAATACAACACTTCTTTTTAAAAGCCCCAGTGGTCATAAACTAGGATGGCAGCACAGAAGCCTATTCTTGATACAGATGGATAAAATCTCTTCATTTATGGAACCAAAAGCAGTGTCCCAAAGGTCCAGATACCCTCCGTAACACTAACCAGTAGCTCTGCAAAATACCCAGGTGAATGATAATGAAAGCATGTTCAGAAAGAATCCACATGCCTTGAACCCACACAGTGAGACTTTAATGCTATTTTTGGTTTTGTTTTGGCAATGTGCTTTTGGAAGAGGATGTCTTCAACCATCAGGTCCATTCCTCTGCTGCTACAGGCACCACCTGAAATATCCTGGGATAAACACAAGTCAGGAATGCTCCTTGCTGCAGCAGCATCTCTCTGAGTGCTGCTTTTCCCTTTGGCATCTCTCTGCCCCACAAAGCAGTCACGGCTCTGGTGCCCCTGCAGCCCCTGTGGTACCTTCTGAGATGGCTTAGCAACAGATGGGATGCTTGCCATGGGTAGGATCCAGGTCTTTCCCATCCTTCAGCCAGGCTGTCTGGCTCCTGCTCCAGCCACACAGCACCCAGCAATTCAAAGCTTATGGAGGAGGCTTTTCCTGCCTGACAGCAGGAGGAAGTGGTAAATCATCATCTTGCCCGTCGCTGCCTAGGAAAAGGGAAATGCTGAACAAGCAGCCCTGGAAACACACACCCCCCCTTCGTACAGGCTCAGCCTTTATTGTTCCTCCATTTGGTGATCTGCACAGCCACAAATGTCAGCGCTGACCTCTCCTTACAGGAAACATGATCACATACGCTGAGCTGCATGTGAAGCCCCAACCCCAAGGGAACAGCACAGCAGAGACTTCCGCTCCTGGTACTGTGCAATTTTCTTTGGTTACTAATTATAGATGTAGTTTTTCCTATTGCCCAACAGTGAAACCTGTTATCAAAAGCCTTTATGTACACTCTCTCAATGGAGGGCCGATCTATCATTTCATCTGCTGCTTTTTTTCCTAGGTTCTCAGATTTTATACTTTCCATTTAAAAATAATATTGAGAAATGTTTTAAAAATAATTTCTAAAAATGCCTTTGTGCCCTACATGGAAAATATAGTAAAGCAAAGTAAAATTCTATGGATTTTTAGTACCCTTGTGGAGAAAGAGTACCAGGGATGCACTTGTCTTTGGAAGCAGGGTCCAGGGACCAGTGCCCAGGTCTCATTAGTGCCATAGTGATTCTCACCCTCCCTGTACTGAAGGACCTGCCTGCCAGGGAAAGGGAACATTGCACCAGATAGCTCAGGCAGCCAGAGGATGGAGCAGTTGCTTATCCCACACAGGCAAGGTCAGGGAAATAGAGGTTTTGACAGTGCAAGTCTGTCTTGTGGAACTGGCACCTTAACCCCTGATTTCCTCGGGTTCTGCAGCTTCCTGAGTGTTTCCCTCTGGCACAGGATGAATGCCAAACAGCTGGAGAGATGCTTGTTTTGATGCACTTTCCTGAGCCAGGGGGTGTCAGTACAGGGCTTTTCTTCCTGTGCATTTAAGGAAGTTATCTTTGAGCTGCGGGACAGGAAGAGTAACGCTTGGGAGCAGAGAGGAGGAACACCCCACAGCCCATCCCTGGCACCACAGCCCATCCTTGACACCACAACCATCCCTGGCACCACAGCCCATCCCTGACACCACAGCCCATCCTTGATACTTTCCCTGAATTGCTCTGCAAGGTCCTGCAGGGTGTGTTTGGGTAGATGGGGGGAGGCAATGCTTGAGAAAAGTAAGTCAAAGGAGAAAAGGCAAATTCTTAATCACTTGCTCTATGTGACCAAATGTTTTGATTTCACTTCCATGTATGCAAAATGGATGCAGATTTTTAATAAGTAAAATGCCACTGCATCCTCCCAACAGCAGACTTTTAGGCAGATGACTTCTCTGTTGCTTCCCCAGTGTTATTTTTAAGAATGTCAGGACCTTAAGCTGCTCTTCCTCCTGCCCCCCTCCAGGCTGCCAGCACAGGTGCTCAGCCTGGTTCTACGTGGCACTGGTCCTGGCAGTCCTTGTGCTCGTCCTACTGGGAGTAGTGGCCATACAAGCCAAGCAATGTGAGTAGATCCCACCTCCTGCTTCATCCCTTCATTGCAGACATGGTTAAAGCTCTGAAAGAGCTGAGAGAAAAATTCCCTTGGTGTTGAACTAAGAGGTGTCAACTTTAATACAGAAAATGAGAAGCTCTTGACAAGGGTCTCTTGACAAGTGACAGGACAAGGTGGAATGGCTTTACACTGACAGAGAGGTTTAGATTGGATATTAAGAAGAAATTTTTCCCTGTGAGGGTCCTGAGGCCCTGGTACAGGGTGCCCAGAGAAGCTGTGGCTGCCCCATCCCTGGCAGTGTCCAAGGCCAGGTTGGATAAGGCTCTGAGCAACCTGGGATACTGGAAGGTGTTCCTGCCCATGGCAGGGGCTTGGAATGAAATTATCTTTAAAGTCTTTCCAAGCTAGGCCATTCCATGAACATTTTCTCAGAAGGGCTTTGATCACTGAGCTTTACTCACTGAGTTTGCTCATAACTGTGTCTGCACCAGGCAACGTACACAGAGACATCCTCACATTCACAGTACAGCTCTGGGTACAAAGACTGCATTTCCTTATCCTTGTTGTTAACCATGACCTCTCTCTCTTATTTTTTTGACTTTGGGCTGTTCAAGTTTTGAAGGGCAGAGCGGGAAAATCAGAAAGTTTGCACCCGTATGGTCTGAACAACACCAGCAGTGACATTTCTTCAGAGAGGACCATCTCAGCGGTGCTCCTGAAATGGCTCATGGAGGAGCTGTGTGAAGATGGACAGGGTGAGGCATCTTAGTCCTTTCCAGCATAGAGGATGTGTGGTGTGTGAAGTTCTGCTGTCTCTGTTCCCATTTCTCTGACACCCTGCAGTTTATGGGAACTCATTGGTGCTACCCAGGAAGCATGGTGTTCCTGCAGGGCAGTGATAACAAAATCTAAACTAACATTTTAATCGTGATAGTCTTGCTCCTCTTTTGGTATAAAGTTTCCAGTATTTTCACTACATTTCTTTCTGCCAGGAGCTGCTGTCAGAAATGCCATGTATTGTAAATCCTCCTCTTGTCCTGGAGAACACTTTCCAGACAATGGTTCATAAACAGGGGGAGGAGTTCTATCCATTGTGGGAGCTAAAGGTTCCCCCTGACCACCCACAGGGACAACATGTGAGCTGTGTCCCCCTGGGTGGCAGCTGCACAGGGGCAGATGTTACTTCTTCTCCGAGGAGGCCAGGACCTGGGAGGACAGCCAGAAAAACTGCCTGGCCAGGAAATCCCAGCTGCTTGTCATTGAGGATGAAATTGAGATGGTGAGTCTTGCAGCAGCCCTAAAAGTATGTGACAGGCCTCAGCAAATATTTCTCCAACGGAGAAAAAGACCTGGATGTCAAGAGTACACGCAGACAAGCAAGAGCCCCATCAGGGAAAGGATCTGACTCCCCGCACAGGAGCTGGGTTTGGGAATGTCAGCAGAGCAGAGCCGAAGAGGAGAAGCACAAGAGGTGCCAAGTGTGGAAACCAGAGTAGTTTTAACTGGGAAGAGGAAATGCTGGGGACTTTCCACTAGTTTCCACCGCTTGGCTCTGGGAGGAGAGGAGGCTGGTCACGTGTGGGGGCTGATGTAAGGGGCTGCTCCGCCACAGCTGCATCCCTGTCCTTGCTCTTCAAGAGGAAATAAAAGCTGTGCATGAGGCAGGACCGTGACCTGGGCACAGCAGGAAAGCTCTTCTGTCAGGTAACATCCTTCTAATCATTCCACAGGAATTTATAGACAACAAAGACAAAGATACCAAATATATCTGGATTGGCTTGGACACTGAAGACATGGAGAAAACATGGAGTTCAGTGGAAGATCACAGAGTAAAAGAAAAGAGGTGATGATTTGTGGGGGAAGAATATCTTTGGGAAAAGCAAAGTGTGGTATCCCTGCCTGGAAATGCAACTCTGGATCTGAGCTAATTACCCAAAGCACAGATCTAACCCTGCAGCCTCAGGTACATACTCAGAGTTTACTTCATGGCCAGTTCCAGGTCAACAGGTTCCTCCTGGGCACTTTTGGAAGCTGATTTCTGCCTCCAGGACCAACCACAGCCACAGCTCATATATTTGTTAATGCAGAAACATTATTACACACTTCCACCGAAATCCCTGCCAACAAACTCTCTCACTTTACAGACCATGTGCTTGCTGCCTGCCTCTGGTGAAGGTGATGCCAGTCACATAGCATTGGCTGGGATGTGTGCAGATTTCTTCAGCATTGTGGCTGCATGGGGAGGATCCTTATCCTTGTAACACTAATAATCCCAAGCATCCATCCCTCAGAAGGCAGCAGTCCCTGCTGGGGGTGCCTAACCCACCTCTGCACAGCTGCCGTGCTTCAAGGGGGTGGTCCAGTGGGCATCATCCACCCCCCTCACTCAGAGGCACCACCAGGAATTTTAACCAGTGCTGAGTTTAAACCCAGCAACCCATTGCATTCCCTTTGGTCTCTCAGCAGGACAGCTCTAAAAAGCATCGAGGCTGACAAGAACTGTGCTGTTTACAGAAGGAAAAATGTGATCCAGGCAGATAACTGCCAGACGTTAAAGGAGTGGATCTGTAAGAAGAATGCAACTTTGCTGGTGCTCTGAGCCACATTTCCAGACAACAGGCAGAGCTTCTTGTCAGAAAACCCATTTTACAGACAAACCAACTTGTGATGTAAATAATTTTTGTCAGACTTGCAGGGAAATTAGCACTTCGCTGTGCTGTGTTCCCTAAGAAGTCAGAAGACAAGTCCTGCAACAGGGCTGCAAGCTGGCACACAAGGATTTTGGGGTGCTGAGCCTTCACAAGAACAGATTTTGGCAGCAGCTGTCTGAGGAAGGATCAGAGGAGAAGAGATACTCATGAGGAGGAACACTTTGCAGGTGAACTGTGTGATGTGCAGGAATTATGGCCCCTGTGGGGGATGACGGGTGTGCTGGGCCCACTGCTGTCACCCCTGCCTGCAGGCAGCTGCTGAGCTGAGGACTTAACTTACTTGAGTTTCAGGATTTTAGTGCTTTCTGAAGTTTGTGGTTTTGTTTTGTTTTTTTTTTTTTCCCCTTGGGGTCTAATTGTGACTCACAGAAGCCAATTGAGAGCTGGAAAAAAATGCATCTATTGGACTTATTCAAAGCTGAAGCACAGCTGATGGGTGTAGATAGCAGACCAGGCACAGAGTGACTTGTAACAATTGTGGTTAATGTGCTGATTGCTCCCATCTTCTTCTGGTGCTGAGCCTTGGAATCTGAAGGGATTAATAGGGAAGCGGCTTGGACTGTAAGACAGCATTGCAGTGCAAGGAAATAAAGTTGATAACTTTCCACCTATATTTTGTCCCTTTACATTGTAAATTCCAGTCACAGTTATGGTATGATGAGGTACCAAAGCCAAAGAATGGTGACATTAATGCCTGGGAGTACATTCAGTAAATGCATTACTTAGGCATTGAAGTGTCATGAATAAATGCTATTTTTGGGTCTAGAACACAAAAATACTAAAAGCAGTTTGACCTAGTGCCTTTATTAGATTCACATATTTGACAAAAATGAAGAAGTGTCATGAATTGAAAGTGCTGCTCTAAGAAAAATGGCACCAACTGGAATTTCAGTCTTTATAGCAATGAGAAAGAGAAACAAGTCTAACATGGCTTTTGAGATGGTGAGCCTTTACCTCATCTTTGCTGTGATGCACACAAATAAAAGCAGCTGCAGCTTCACAGAGATGTTTTTTTCACACCTGCACATGCCTGGGGATGGTTAATGTCCAGCACTTTAGGGCTGCAGATTAAAAAGTGAACTGTACCCTCAGGAACTTCCCTTCAAACAATAACAACAAAAAAAAACCCAACACAGATTTACCCTGCAGAATGCAGCATCAGCAGCTCAAGGGTCATGAGAAACTGCTGTTATGTAAGAGGAAACAACAAAAATCCCCCAAACTCAGCACACCATGTGGGGGGAAGAGGATTGGTTTGCTCATTCTAGACAGAGAAAAGTAGAGTCCGAGATGAGTAAGATAATCATCTATACCTATGTAATACATGCTTTATAGAGAGAGAATTTCTCACTGCTGAGAAATTTTCACTTCAGGGTACTCACAGCACACCCTTCTCCATGCAGTGGAGTTGACAATTGCTGGTTTTACGGCAGATCTTTCTTGATTCATACTGAATTTAACAAGAAAAACAAACTCCTGCATGCTGGCTTTTCTCAAATTAGTTGTGGTGTTTAGGTTTTAACAATATTCATGAAACAGCCAGTATTTGGGCCGTCTTGCTATTACTTACAAACAAGTTTTTTCAGAGCTCTTAGCTACAATTTAAGTAGTCACTTATTTAAAAAGAAAAAAGAAATTACCATTGAAGTACTTCATCAAACTCCACTCTGAGTAAAGCAAGTTGGGAGAGTTTGCAGCTTGACCCTTCTTCTCTGAACATCACTGAAGATGATGTTCATTGCATCCCTGAGGAGTCAGGTTCCAGAAGAGCTTTCTCTGTAACCTTTTGTTAAAAGTCTGACACAGTATGAGGTGTTAGAAAGGGCAAAACATTTTTTTTATCAAATGTCCTGTTTCATGTCAGCCCCAACATTATGATTAAAGACTTTTTCATGTTCAAACCCTGAATATTTTACTTCGCTTCAGATTTTTTTTCACCAGAATGGTGCCTGAGATGAAAAATACTTTTAATGTCCCAATATTAAGATACAAACCACTGTAATTCAAGGGCTCTGTAAAGATATTTATTAAGTATCTTTTCAGGACTATTGGACATACCATATCCTTCAGAATCAGGTTAATTTAAAAACATTGCAAAATAACACCCTCCCCCAACATATAAATTAATATATAATTAGGCTTTTTGTACTGTAGAGTCCTGTTACTGTGCCTACAAAGAATACAGGCAATTAAGGAAAGTGTAATCCAGCAAAATTAGTGATTGTATTTAAATAAACATCTGAAAGTCACAAGTTGCTGACAGTATCCATATGCAGGTCCTGCTACCGTCAAGTCCTTCTGTCACAGAAAATAATGAAGGTGAACTTCCCATTCTTCCTTCTCTAGAAACTTGATAGTTATATTCCTTCCAGGAAAATTTGCTTCCTCTGGGTCAAATGACACTTTTAATCACTGGACAACCTGCTAGACATGAGTGGGACTCAGACAATCAGAGGGATTGTGCCCTCTGTTCAGGCTCCCAGCAATCCAAGAGCACTGGAGGCTGCTGCTGAAAATGTCACCTACACAAGGAAACACTGACTGTCCATGTGGAAATGTCCCCCTTGCTCAGAAGCCTTACACCATGACAGGCCCAGGGCATGAGGAAAATACAGAGAAACATCCCTTACTGTTAATTTTCTCATTCCCTTCTCCTGATTTTGCCTCCTTGCACTGAAGACTATTCCTACCTTTACATATTAATTCATTGCATTATTTCACCATCACTCTTCCAGTTCCAACTCTTCCCACCCCCATCAGTGCAGATGCTCAGGTAATATTCTTATCTATTGTGACCTGTTTTGGCTAAAGAAAGTGTTGTGAGGATAACTTCAGGTGCAGTGCAGCTACATAAATTAGCCTGACAGCATTATCACCAGGATTTAACAGAATTAATGTAACATAACATTAACAAAACTTGGAATACAATGCAAGGCACATCCTATCAAATGGAAAGAGAGGAATTTGCTGTGATCCTGTGTAAAACAACAGGGTCACTTCTGCATTACCCTGTATCCACGAGGCACTGGCAGCCTTCCAGACAGACCCACTTCACCATCCATCCCTACAGAGCCCGGCCAAAGGACAAGCAGAACAAAAACCTCCAACTGCACACCCAAAAGGGAAAGAAAGAGCAATTGTTCCTACAAGAGAAGAGTAGATGGAAGAAATACTGATGGCATAACAAAAAGAAACTACAGCTGGGCAGTAGCTGGAAAATGGGGCAAGGAAATGACTTATCAAGATGCTGAAGAGAGCCTTTAAAATGGTATCTTTAAAACCTTCCTCCATGAGTGGAGAATTCTGGCTACCAGAAAAATCATTCATCTCCAGCAGGAGCTGGGACACATTCCCAGGTCCTAAAGTACAGACACAGTCTGTGTAGGCATCATATCAGAGCTCTGAGTGTCAGGGGTGGTGGCTTGGCCCTCTTTCATTGTGCTGAGTTGATATTCAAGCTACAGATCCATTTCCTGGTTAAATAACATCCCGAGGCTGACACTCCTTTGGACTCCAGATAGGCACAGTTTCCAGAGCCTTTTACTTCAAACCTGTCAGGGAGAAGGGAAGGCAGGATTACTTGGACACCCGCAATCAAATATTGCAATAGAGCAAAGGTAGCTATGAGCATCTCAGGTTCTCTTTGAATAAAGCCTGGTTTATCTCAGGCAAGGCACCACAGGAGGATGATGTTTTGTGTCTTGAAGAGAACACTGTGGAGATTGTATTTTCTTAATGATATCCTGTGCCTAGAATGCAAAATTCAGGACTTGTAGTACTCCTGCATCTTGTTTAGTGGTCACTTAATGTGAAACACACCCTTGGAGCAGAGACTGAAACTCAGGTTTGCCCTTCTTAGGAATGCTGTGCCATCATGATGGACACTACCACCTTGCACTTCCATATCCTCCTATACAGCTAAAAGGCTCCAGCAGAAGCTGTGAAGCAAATATATCTACCATTTCTCCCTTCCTCAGAACCCAACAGGCACCATGGTTAAGGGGGTGGGGGGGGAAACAAGAAGCAAACTTCAGTTTCCACACCATTGGTGTCCTTACATAAGAGGTAAGGGACTCCTTCAGCAGCTCTTGTTTTCAAACAAAGTGCTATAAAGTTCTGTGGATAGGCCAAGCTAACTGGAATGGTCTCTGGAAAAGCCAAGGGACAAATCCCCACCAGTGTAGTAACACCTGAGTTTAGATATCAAGGGTGTTTGCCCTCCCCTTCAAGAGGGGCAGTTTGAGGCAAGTAGCGAGGCAAAAGTCTAAGAATGGGAAGAACCTTACTGTAAATGAAAGCATCAGTGGATGTTTGTATTGCAGACAGGGGATAAAAGAGTGGGAAGGACTGCAGTTTTCAATTTGAGGTGCCCACATGTTCCTCACATCTCACATGAAATGCCTTTGTCAGACCAAGCCTTCAGGGCTTGGGGATGAAGTGGATATAGTCACGCATCACCAGTAATGTCACAGACTTAAAAGTATTTAAATTTTCCACTTTTTAAGGTAATTTCAGAATTACCTTATTTGTAATTGTGAAATCTCAGTGCTTATGCCTATCAATGGTAATTCTGCCAATTCCTGCCAGCAGCTGCTCCAGGATGAGCCTCAGCAGCCTCTGAGGAGATGGGACGGCTGCCAGGGAGAGGAACAAAGTGCCCCACCCCTGGCACTGCTGGCACAGAACACAGGGCCCTGGCCACAGAGCAGTTCATGCAACAAATTCACATCTTCCTTTCCCTCCAGCAGCCTCTTTCAAAGGAACATTCTATGAAAATGAAAGCATGTCTTAGCAGTCTCCCCAATCTCTTTGCTATAAGCCTCACACAGCTTACATGCAGGTTTGTATTTTTGCAAAATAGATTCTATAATGATATCCTTATCCTAATCTAATCTAAAATCCTAATCTTCCCTTCCTCCCCCCATTGTTTTGGTATCTTGGTGTCTCTTAGTTTCACTTTCACTTTCTCTAATGTCTGTTACCATGAGCCTGCCTCATGTTGCTTCCCAACATTACAAATTTATCCCCTAACTTTCATCTGCTACAGTTTTAACAATGCCACGTGAAATCTTTATTGCATTCTATACCCTCTCTATAATCATCCCTTCAACATCACAGATATTTTCTACAAGTCACTATTTCTGTATTATTTTTCTTACTCCCCTATAATCAAATACCACAAGCAAAACACCTCCACATCAACTTACAGTTCATTGTCTAATGCTTTTCCATTTACCCAAAGGAACTCCTCATTTCTTTTATACAGTCCAATCCATGGGTCTTGCTTTGTTATCTTCATCATAAAGCTCTGTAGGAATAAACTCACATGAGAAAAGAAGTTCTGCATGTTTGGTCCAGCTATCAAAATACAGTCTTTGATTCAGACCAAAAGCAAAACAACAATCTAGCCTTTCCTGCAGAAGAAACAATATAAAAACCTAAATATGCAGAGATTGGTGACTGGAATAGGGTTGACTGACCTAGAGAGAGGCTATTCTAAAATATCAAGGTCTGCTATCAAGGTGGAACAGATACAGAAGAATATATTCTCCTAGGCCTTTGTGCAGGGTGGAATCTTTCCTAATATTTTGGTGTAATATAGAAAAAAAATAAAGAAAATAGAAAAAAATATTCCAAGCTGCACTTTGGGTAAACATCGCCTAACTCCAAAGGTCACAACTGACATATTTACCAACTTGTGTGTCATTAACCTATCTCAATATGAGAAAACAGTTGTTTAATTAAAGATAAATAAGATGCAACAGTGTTTATCCTGATGGATGCCTTCAATATGAGTATTTATAGCTGTGAGCAGCAACAAATTTAATTCAGACAAGCACTCGGACATTTTCTAAAATATCAACTGCTTAAACTGATGTTTCCTGTTTTTAGGGAGAAGGTTTGAAGAAGAGAAGCATGAAATTTTTTGGAGGCTGTGACTCATTGTGGTTTTACATCAGCTTCCTAACTGTTCAGCTGAGGAGACTTCAGAAGCAGTTCCCTGGAAGCGAACTGGGGGGAAAACAGGACCCCCCTTTGATTCCCTTACCAGCTCCTGATGATTTTCGATGACCAGGAGGGAAGCATTGTGGGAAGAGCAGTGGCTCTGGCTGGAGTTCCAGGCGGCTTCGCTCTCCGAGAGGTAGTAACACTTCCTCTGGAAGTACAGCCAGCCTGATGGGCACAGGTCCAGGGGAGGGCACACAGGAAAGTCTTTGGCCGGGAAAGGGTTTACTGGGAAAAGACAAAAAACAGTCTACCCATTTCTTCCAGCTGGGAAAGGTTTTACTTTCTGACTGCATCATCTAAAATAATCCCAGTCTAACCACAGCATTGTTACTTCTGCCCAGCTGAAATAATTATTGTAAACAAATGATATATTCTGGATCCTGTACCCTTCTACCTCTTGACATATCCTTAAAAGGATAGTCAGGGACACGTTGGTAGAAGTAGCTGAGAAGGTAGTAATTTTAAAGTATCACCCAAGGACTCTTCTACAGCTTAAAAATCCCAACAACTCCAGTTTCTGCATGTGTTGCTTCCTCAGAGCTGAATTAATAACCTTGTTTATTATAATGTCATTTTCTAAGGACGGCAGATTGGTAGGACAATCCTCCTGTTGTTATTTGTTTTCTTGAATTTGGATTAAAACCAACAGTGATGTGAAAAACTTGATACCAAAAGTACACTAAGACTAAACTGAGCCCTCCCTAACCCCACTGAAGCATGTGGAGTCATTTCTGCAGCACTGGCCCACAGTTTCAAACAGAAATCACACATTCACACAGAATCACACAGTGGCTTGGGTTGAGAGTGACTTCAAAGACCATTTTGTTCCACCCCCTGCATTGGCAGGGGCAGATTCCACCAGACCATGTTGATCCAAACCCCATCCAATTCTTGGACACTTCCACAGATCCAGGGGCAGCCACACCTGCTTCAGGCAGCCCATGCCAGGGCCACACCACCCTTTGAGTATAGAACTCCAAAATCTGGTAATTTCTGTTGCTAATTATACTTTCTATTAAAATTCCTTACTTACCAAACTGAATACATGAAATCAAAATGACAGCAGCAGTAAGGACTCCGGCGACAGCTCGCCACAGCCAAATGTTTGAGAATAGGCCTGAAAAAATAAATGTAAGGAATTAAAAAACAAAACAAAACAAAACAAACCCCTAAAACAACAAATATGAACCAGCTGACAGGCTGGGAGCAGAGACATTTAGCTTATCTACACAAGGCTACTCAGCTAACAAGAACTCTGTTAGTTCTTGTTAGAACTAACTAACTCTGCAAGTTACTGTAAATTTTAGTTACATCATCCAGAACTTAAAGTGATCAAAAGAGAAGGACACGAGCATGGGAAAAGTGACAGTGGACAGTAAGTTTGATACTGACCTGGTGCCTAAATATGGCAC